>CM042417.1:15995555-16160555 GCA_023634145.1 Thymallus thymallus
ATGATTTTCCTAAACAGTGATTCATAGATTTAAGTTTAGTGTCTTTCTGTTGATGCTTGACTCTGACAAAGAGATTGAGGTCACAAATTTGGAGTACAGTCAAATTACCCATCTAAGGGATTTGCCATTCATTTTGGCCAATAAATTAGGTCACAAGTTTATGGCTACAGCCATTGGACATACTGTAAAGTACTTTCAAACCATGAAAAAATCATATTTATCACCCTCAGGGGAGGAATAACATTTGAACATAAGGGGAGACAAGTACGTTCTTTTTAGACTAATACCCACCCAAATACTCTAATCTTCAAGTAGCTTCTAATAGTGAGTTATTAGCTGCTGATAAATACGTAATACAGTGTTCCCTCTTCTGAAATGTTACTGTTATCATTCATGATATTTACTGTATGAAGAATTTCTTTGATATCGTATCTTAGGTCTCTGCCTAGTCCGGAACCCCCTCTAAAGCCTATATGCACATTTCCTTGTTCACCCTTGAGACGCCTAGGCAAAGGTACAAAATAAACATTTGACTGGGCAGTGTTAATTTTCACATAGTCCAAGGTGAGTCAAGCCACAAGTGCAGGGTTTAGAGAAGTCGTGGGCTGTCATTTTACAAGAACTTCCAACATGACTATGCTTGTATGAAAATGTGTGGGTTGGGGATAATGTAGGAGCATTTTCAAGTCCACTAGAAATAAACAGACCTCCCACATACTAGTTTTTTTTTATCCAACAGAACGTCCAGCTGGACAGGCACATAGGAACCTTTTCAGTTTTGGTGGAGAACTGGGAACGTCCTCAATGACCTTGAATCTTGGAAGGATGTGTCCCATTACTCTAAAATCGTAGAAAAGACTGCAGAAATAGCAGCTAGATACCTCTCAACTATTAAATCCTCTTATCTACAATACATTTTAGTTGTCAAGCAGACCTTTTTATCAAGGAAGAGATTAAGAAAAGGAGGCTATTCCAGACTATTGGAACAAAGACAGCATACTGTAGCAGCAGAGTGTTAATTAAATCCCTTACTACTCAATGAGGTCATGTGACCTATCGTACCTGGGCAGGGCTGACGCTGATTGACTCCTTGCAAACAATCCAGGTGACACTCTCCAGCAGAGGGGGTGTGGTCAGGGAGCCGTCGTAAGTCCAGTAGTCTAGGGACTTGGGGAGCAGGATGGCTGGGTCAAAGTTTTCGAAAGAGGTCTGCTTGCCCTGTAAACAAAGAGGGAGGCAACAGCAAAATCACATCAGCAGGTCAATGACTGGCTCAGACAATGACTGGTTCCATGCTATCAGTAACACCACCTAGAATGCTAGCTCCAGATAGACTTACCTTGGCTTTAATGGCATCAAAAGCATCAAGGACCTTCTGAAGATTGGCATTTTCGCTTCCAACCTAACCAGACAAATTCAACACACATATATGGCAAATAGTAATGAGAATTTGACCAAAATATTGCACTTGAAAATATATTTATATTACCTTTAACTAATAAACTAAGTCAAAACAATTGTAGGTATACAGCAACATGGCTGAGTCCATTGCTACACACCTGAAGGAAGACTCCTACAACAGCAAGGCCATCAGACTGGCTAGCAGCATCACCAAAGCTGGGGTACTTGGTGTTCCAGTGCACCAGGTGGAGCTAAAATAAAGAAATATAACACAAGCAGTGAGCAACCCTATGGAGTACTTTTTTACCACTAGGCCTTGGGTCTTTTGTACAGTGGGGTTTAGGGGTTTAGACCAATTTGGAAGTTGCATGCCTGAGGCTTTTGTTGAATTACATAAGGATTTAGTGAAAAGCACGGTTGAAGTAAATTCCATTTCAGCAAAGTCAATTCAGGAAATAAATTGAAATTCGATTCAAGAATTGGCAGGAACTCCTCATTGAATGTCATGGGAACATTTTCCCTCCATGAACTGAAAGTTCACTGACCCATTTAAGTAATTTATAAAAAAATAAATAAAAGAAACATATTGATGGCTTGCCAAATACTGTAGGTTCCACTACTAACACATACCATTCAAACTTTGGTGTTGAAACTAAGAGATTCAAATCAAGTGTGTGTGACCAGGGTGTCAGTACCTCGGCAGCATACTTGGTCCCGGCCACGGTGTGCTCAGAACCCCTGTCGTCGCTGGCGCCCCAGTGGAAGTGGAACTGCTTTAGCCTGTACGTCCCTGAAATGGGCCCCCCTGTCAGAGCTGCCAACAGAACACATAAAACAAAGACATTAACACGTATAAGTGCAATGGGTCAACCTGTTATGGGCTCCGAGTTAGTACTACCTACACCAGTCCACTTTATATAATAGCACTACAAGACTTTCATGTACAAAACACATGAGATGTTCACATTTTGAACAGGATCATTATGCATTCATAGTAAGATTTCAAAATGTTCCTTTTTTTTTTTTTTTTTTTACTGAGATAACATCTCTTTTAATTTTTGGTCCATGATGAAAATGTGCCACAAGTCACAATGCGATGAGTTGTCTTGACAGGCATAATGGGCAAGTGGGGCATAATGCAAAAGTTAAATAAAAAAGCCACTCTTGTGTCACTGACACCCCCACCCCTTCCCCACATGAGCACACAGACACAGACGTCCTGTTCGATGGAAACAGCAGACTCAGTTCCTGTTGTGTAATCCAGACCCAAAAACAGCAAGCCCAAGGTCAACTTAAGATACTTTCCAGGTATTGTTCCTTTGACATAGTCATCTATTTATACCACTCTAATGGCACCAGGTAATCCTTGACTAATTAGTCTATTTCCATCTCACGTGATGTCACAGTTGATGCTGACGGACTAGGCTATAGCCTATAGGTGCTCTTTGAACAGGGTCCTGCTTGATTAGAAGATGGAGACTGTATCTGACAAGTAGCAAAGGGTGTGAGTGTGTGACTGTATACAGGTTTCTGATGTAGGATTACATTACGAGACTGACATTGACCACACCCTGTGGTTAGACTTAGACTACAGCTCTGATGGAATCATTTCCAATGTAGGCCTACACACCGACAGGTATGACTAACAGTCATTCTTCCTTTCAGGCATAAGCTTATATTTGTGTTTGAATATGAACGTGGCTTTCAATTTCAATTAGCTTTCATTCGGTTAACATAACAAACATGATGCATTTACCCTGTGAGCACTAAGGCGATCACAAATACTGATGTAAAGGATTAAAAATTCAATATCCAAAATCCTATACCAAGCCACCTGACATAGGTCTAAAATAGGGTGCTAGGATCACATGCCGTCAGTGATTACAGAGACAATATAATCTCTTGTGT
This sequence comes from Thymallus thymallus, assembly GCA_023634145.1. Taxonomy (NCBI): domain Eukaryota; kingdom Metazoa; phylum Chordata; class Actinopteri; order Salmoniformes; family Salmonidae; genus Thymallus; species Thymallus thymallus. The sequence continues at coordinate 15,998,865 of CM042417.1, forward strand.
AACCACTCTCAGGAATATAAAAATGCAACATCTTACATTAAGATTCGGATTGAGCAGTTTATACATTTCTCACACCAACATTCTATAAAGAATTAATGGGAAATCTCCGACAAAAATGTAATATTTTTTTGTTGTCATGACATTTGCACTGTATTAGGCAAGAGTATATTTTTAATAGAATTATACTGACAGAAAAACGAGTAAAATATCATAATGTTGTAGCCTACTTGGTTACTAAAAACATTCCCATTCACTCCTGACACATTAATGGTTAACCAGACACAGACCTATTTGCATAAACTGACCTTCGCATTTTTTGCGCTAATGACCCTTCTTCCAGTCTAAAGGTTTGGCGTGCAGGGAAAGGTTTGTGAGGGGTTGCGTTACCAATTCCATTACCTACTATTGTTTTCATGCCATGATGTCTGTGGTGAATTAATATAGTCTCATCCAGCCCTATTCCATGCCCATAATATTTGTTACTTTGTAAATGTGTAAATGTATAAAATGTATGAATGATTAATATTAAAGAAGTGCACAAAGTCTCCAAAACGGCAAGATACCATTTCGAGACACCTGTCATGACGCATGCATAAAGATTGACACTAACTTGATTTGTCGTTGTCGTCGGCGTAGGTCACTTGAAAGGAATGTCCGTTGTTGAGAATGTCAATGGAGGTGGAAGGGTCGTACTTCAACGTGAGCGCCTTCAAGGCTGCGTCGAATGCAGCCTCACCAGGTACGATGTCAATGGGAGACTGGCGGGGTCCGTTGGCAATTGAGAAGCTTTTATACCATTTGTCGGGTCCTAGAATGACAGTGAGGACATTACAGTTGGATAAAATATTTCAGTATCTGTCAAAAATGTAGCCTAAGTCAATTATTGCTTTCTGATTAATATTTTTGATAATCTTGCAGCTCGATGTAACGTGGTGAGATTGTTATGACGCACGGTAGCCTAATAGCAGTGTCAAAGAAATATGCATACAAATACATTTTGACAATGATTCATCAATGCATGACCGTTGTCTTTTCATTCATTCATCCGACAGTATACAGTATTATATATGTACTAAATGTCCCTTTTAATTTGATGATAAGATCAGAGCACAAGCGTCTCACCATTGTCCGGTGCGTATCCCCATGCATGAGACATTGTTACTATTTGGGTAATTCTGGGTATCTAGTGCTGTAAATCCCCCAAAATTGCGTCGCTCCCGAGTGCAAATAACCAGTATCCTCCAGTTGACAACTGTCAGAGCTTATATAGGCTCCCTGTGGATTGCGTGTCTCTCAATGCGAGTAGGAGCGGGAGGAGTTAGAAGCACAATATCTCTCTCTCTCTCTCTCTCTCTCTCTCTCTCTTTCTCTCTCTCTCTCTCTGTGTGTGTCTGTGTGTGTGTGTGTGTGTGTGTGTGTGTGTGTGTGTGTGTGTGTGTGTGTGTGTGTGTGTGTGCGCGCGGCACCAAAGATGCTGTGAGTAGCCGCCTCGCGATACATCCAGCGCTCCTTCATCCAAATCATTTTCCACTCGAAGGCGAAAGCCGTACCATGTGCAATAACTCTTTGATGTTGAACCTTCCACTTCCTAAACTCGAGTGGCGCTACAATAGCATTTTTAGTACACACACACACACAGTCTTGTACAGCTAACCTTGTGGGGACACACAATTCAGTCCCATTCAAAATCATATTTTCCCTAACCCTAAAACTAATCCTAGCTCCTAAACCTAATTCTAACCCTAACACTGATTCTAACCCTAAACCAACAAAATGTCCCCACGTCGTCCACACACACACACACACACACACACACACACACACACACACACACACACACACACACACACAGTGAACTCAAGAGTCCCTTTCTTCCCTTCCCTTGACCATAATTGTGGATATACTATAGAACTATTCGTTTTTTAAAATATGGAGCGTATAGGCTATGTGGTATTCACAGACTTTAGATATAATTATCTATCTATCTATCTATCTATCTATCTATCTATCTATCTATCTATCTATCTATCTATCTATCTATCTATCTATCTATCTATCTGTATCCTAGTTTTCTTTAATATTATAGACAGACTAACATATTTTCTAATATGCTGATAATACAATAAATGCACCCCATAAGCGTTGCTTGAAACCCCATTATAAAAGTAATAGGCTTCAACGTTGTTTCACGTGATTTCTTTGAACAATGTGGAATAGACGTCGAATTGACGTATGTGCCCAGTGGGTTAACTCCGCCACTGAGTATACAAAAACATTAAGGCCACCTGCTCTTTCCATGACATAGATTTACCAGGTGAATCCAGGTGAAAGCTATGATACCTTATTAAATAAATTCATCCAGTGTAGATGAAGGGGAGGAGACAGGTTAAAGAAGTTGTTCCTAATGTTTGGTATAATCAGTGTACGCTCGTGAACTCTGATGAAAGTGTATCTGCGGTGATACGTGGCTGCCATCTGGTGGTCGTAAGGAGAAAGCAAATGTTTTTGTAGCTGCTGCTGCCATTGCACTGTCCGTATTGCTAGCCGAAAACTTCAACCACCTCTGCATCGAAGGGAACGATAACGGTCAAAGAATTATATGATAATGTCCTCAGATAAAATACATGTATTGCATAAAGGCTGTAGAATACCAACACGAGGCAAAGCAAGTGGGGCATAACATTTCTCCGTAACACCGATATTTTCTGTACAACTTCTCTAAGCCAGAGCGGATGTAGTGCGGATAGTGTAGAAATCGAGCGCACCATGGGGCGTTTCAATCGGCTGTCTTCGGGAGCACTGATTGGTTCAGATTTTAGTCGCGTCTAAATTGCGTAAAGCGCCATTGCATCAACACGTTTTACACTTGCCGAAAGTCTTCCACTTCTTGAGGTTTGTATATTGTTATTGTTCTTCGAGTTTATCTAGCTATGTGGTTTCACATATTGAATGCACATGTTACTGTATTTTGTTAAAAATTGTGTCAACATAAACTAATAAACTGGATGATCACAACGTGTCGGTGTGAGGTAGCTTAGCCACCTCTAACAAGTCAGCTACCTTGCTAACAGCAGACGTTTGTTCTCTTTGAAATTATAGGTCATCATGGCGAAGAATAAACAAAAAGGCAAAAAGCAGCAGAATGTTTTCCGAGTGGCCAAAAAACAGACAAAACAAAAGAATAAAGCAAAACCTGTCACTTCAACTCTCAAACACGTAAGTGGAAAATGGTAGCTGGCTAGCTACCATCTTAGTTAGCCAGCTAGCCAATAGGCTTCACACAGTAGGGTGTCCAATCAAAAACGCATCTTTTGACCAATGGGTTAAATGTTAATTGTGTCGATAATTCCAGAAGAAAACCAATGCCAATGGTCCAAACCTCATGTCTCTATCATAAACCGTTATTGGAGTTATTACCGTTGTAGGGTGACTAAATCAATGGAGGCCAAGTGGTAAGACTGGAAAATTGCATCACGTCAACCAGGCAGGATTTTGTGCAATAATTACATTTGCAATATTAAATACACTTTTTGGGTGACCTGACCACGTTCACATTGACAGATCTATAACTGACATGTCTTTCTCATTGAAAGCAAGTATATAGTGGTATATCTGTTTTATGTGGCTATTTCTATGCTTCCCATGCTTAAGTTTGAAACAGCTGAAAATACAATATTTTTGTTTATAAAAAATATATTTCACAGCGGTTTAGATGGTACAATTACTCTCTACACTATACTTGTTTGTTTTGTCACATAAACTGATATTAGGTGAAATATTAGAATTTTAGCAACCAGGAAATGGCAGAGCAATTTCTGTATAGTGCATCTTTACATTTTTTTTCTGATTGCTTAGGCACTATTTTTGAAACTATAGGCTATTTTTGCAAAACTCTACATACTAACCACAAAACCTTACACCAAAACATACATCTCTTGCAAAAGCAAACAATTCTCTTTTAAAACATTTTTTTTTGTGTCAATACAGTACACAAAAAACACAATTTGAATAAACACACAAAGCACCAACTACACACTGACAGTTTAAATGAAAAACACTTATGGCTTTAGCTTTTTCTGTGTGCAGGGAATAGCAGTTTGCAATGAAGTTTTGTCATACATGTAGTAAACACACAGGTATACTACTTCAGTAGTACAGAGCCCTAGAAATCGGCAGATGGTCACCTAGTGGTGAAAGTAAGATCTGCACAGTCAGAGGTGAATAATCCTATTTGCATATCTTATTCAACTTTTTCCTGCAGTCTGAACAGCCACAAAGCACATGGAATCCGATATTATAAGCCACATTTCAAACCACCTTCATTCGTGGTTTGAAGTCAGATACAAATCTTATTCCTGGCCATGTGACTTGTCTGAACGGTCAAATCTGATGATTTTTAGACTGTTATTCGGCACATCTTGTTTCTTGCTAGCTACAATTAGCAAGCTTGTTGATTGTTTACAAACAAATTAGTGAATGTGCTAGAAAACTAAACTGCTAACTAGTTGACTGCAGTGGCTAGCCAAAAAGGACTTGTTTTGAAAGTTGGATCATCTTATCCTTTGAGGCTTAGCTTTTGAGTGATAGGAAGTACAAGCACCACCACCAATCAGCCTACACCACTGCACATACACCTGTTGTTACTAAGACAAATAGCGTAGCCTTGTCAGCAAATTACTGCTGTTTGAACAAACACACATCTGATTTCGTCACTTAACTTGCTGTTTGTATTGTCAGTAGTCCAAAATGGATTTGAAAGTTGAGCATTAAGGCCTGCAGTGTGAACAAGGCTTAATAAGCAGCTGTTGTGTTGTGATTTAAGCAAATTAACGCCTGGGCAATTCATTTAAGTTTTATGAATATAGTTCCAGTGCATTCGATAAGTATTCAGACCTTTTTCTTGATGGTGTTTCTCCAATTAATCCCATTGGGTCATAGCCTTAGTTACATGTTGACTGAATGCATTGAAAGAGAGAATTCACCCACAGTGCCATAAAGTGTTCTTTGTAAGCATTCAGCTGGCCACTGTCTCCAAATGCTAACTTTTTACTTGGCAAACTGTGCTTGGTGATACTTTCAAACTTTACTCAATTTGGAAAGCTCTGGTGTCTTATCCCCTGTGGCCAGTTGCCCATTAAACCCTGACACTCACTAAATGCTCTGTGAGGAAAAGGACTGCAATAGGTAGGTGTCGTCTCACCGTAGGACGGTTGTTCCTGAAGCCTAACTTATCCGTCTTGTATGTGTATTATGCAAGAGTAGTATTTGACACAGTTGCTGACAACTGTTTTTTTTTCTTATTTTTTTATAGATCAATGCAGTGAAAAATGAGAAGGTGGAGAACCTGAATAAAATATTTACAGAGGTCCAACAGGATGTCAAAAGTGTATCAAAATGCACTGCTCCGAAGCCCAGAAAGCCAACACAGGTAAGGTTAAACTGAGAATCAATGGAGAACCTGACAGCTGTGTGTGCCGAGTAGCCTCCCTCTGATTGTCTTCCATTTTCCTTTCTCGCCTCCTTTTTATTTAAATTTTTTTTGTCAGGTTGTCCGTGAAGCACCGAAGGAGTCTGCAAATGTGGACAGCGCTGCACAGCTGTTCTCTCAGCTATAGTGCAGAATGGCTGCATGAAATGAAATCTAGTTACAAATCCGAACAGTCCACACTGCCTCATTCACGTAAGGGGCCTCATCTCCACCCTGTATAGAATGTAATAGGACTAATATGATGACGATATGTAAATATGGTGGTTTTAAAAAATAAAATGCTGAAGAATGTAATGGACAGATTGTGAGAGGTTGACATGCTGTAAAACGGTACATTCCCTGTTGGATACATCTGTCACATATAATGATCAACAACCTAAAGGTGTCCATTGCATGTTTCAATGTAAACTACTGTATGATGCGTGGGTGTATCTGTTAGGAAATCACTTGTTCTTTTACTTTTGAAATAACTTTGGGAGAACTACATCTCGGCTCAGCTTGCTGGCAGTGGCTGGTTTTAACTATGCTGGGCACATTCAGCGGTAGCCAGTTGGTGGTGCTGCTGATTGCCTGTCTCTCTGTGGCCAGCCACCTGTGTGGAGGCTGTGTTTATTCAGTCAATAAGCATGGGGCTGTCACAAGACATACGCGTGTTTGGGAAATGCTGCAACCGAGATTACATTAGCATTTTACAGCTTTTAACATGCGTCTGTAAGCTGTTTTTCTGGAGGTGGTTGTTGGTGAAACAATATGTAATGGCAGATTTTCTATATTGTATGAGTCTGGTGCTAAGCAGAATATTCCTGAAAGAGTTTTTCCAAATGAAAAACTGACTGGTATCAGGTGAGTGGAACAGTGATACATGTTCGGGGCTTAGCTAAAAACAACTTTTCTGAACCTTAAAATGAAGCTAAGGTGCCTGGACATTATATTTTTAGTGCAGTCCTATATACATGCGTTTGTGAGAGAGTAGCCATTGTATTTAATATGGCAGAGGAAATGGTTCTCTTGGTTCTGAACGATTGGACACAGTGGGTTTAGTGTGACAGCTGCAGCGGTGTAGAGGTGTCAGCCAAACCTCGGGGGCAGGTACATCCCACTGAGATTCCAGATGGCACAGCTAGAGACAGCGGGGTGGCACCATAATACCCTGGGGAGAGAGAATACATATCTCATACACATATGAATTGACGTAGGGCTGGAGAACACAATCACGCACGCACTCGTATTACATCGAGGCTTATGCAGTAGAAACCCTCCATCCAGCCACACTACAAAGCACAGTGGGAGTTTTATCTGTACCCTGCTATGGCGAGAAAATCTCATAGTGAAAGGGTTCTGCGATAGCACGGGACATTGTGCCTGGCCTGTCATTCCCGTTTCCACAGTGGGCAGCATCATTTCAAGCATGACTTGCTCCTCAAAAGGTGTCCTCGTGACAGGAACATAAAGTGGCAGAGAATTTTTTAAGAAATGAAGAAGATTATGTCTGAGTCTTAGATGGTCGCTGTCCACAGCCCGGTGGTGCTGAACTTTGAAATTACGCTATTGCCGCTATCAGGGGTTCTAAAAAAGTGTGATTATTATATCGGTCATTCTACACATATCACAAGTCACCATGACAGATGCAGTTTTTGACAACCTGCCAGTATGCTGTGGAACATTGTTCAAGTTAACGTCTAGATTTGTGAAGTACAACAATTGTTTGGCCTAGAATGTTATTTAGAGACAGTCATCAATTCCGCCCACTCAAAGTTATATGAAGGCTATTACCTTTTATTTTTCAGCTTATTGTTTAAATGGAAAAATACTAACTCAAAGTAATAGGCTTCAAATGCCACAGTGCCACAGTGCATTTTAGATGCAGAAACAGTATATCAACATAAGGTTCGCAACAAGGGAAAGGGGGATTCTAGTCGGTTGTAAAATTGAATGCATTCAACTGAAATGTGTCTTCTGCATTTAACCCAACCCCTCTGAATCAGAGAGGTGCTGGGGGCTGCCTTAATCGATATCCACATCTTCGGTGCTAGAAAGACAGTTGCTTCCGAAAAATGTTTTTCTTGCCATTCTTTCTCTCACCTTCTGAAGACACTAATACATTTACTGACCACTGAATGTCATTAAAAAAAATGCAAATGCAGTGGAACAGAGTTATAATTAAAACAAAACCCCCCAAAAAACAATTATTTAATCATCTGAATTTAGCCAGAGGACTAAATACACCTGGTGGTGCTATTAGAAGACTTAAGGGTTGTCCAACAACATTTGTGTGTGTTTCCTGCTTGGGCTCAATTCAGAATTGACTTGAGAATGCCTCATAAATTCCAATTCAACTTTTGAATTTGAATTGAAATAGTCAACAGGATATAGAATTGCAATTTGAATTAAAGGAAATATAATTACATTAAAATGCCTGTTTTCTATATTAGGTGTAGTTTATACAAATATATGCTGAACAAAAATATAAATACAACATGTCAAGTGTTGGTCTTATGTTTCATGAGCTGAAATAAAAGATACCAGAAATGTTCCAGATGCACATATTTTTCTCAAATTTTGTGCACAAATGTGTCTACATCCCTATTAGTGAGCATTTCTCCTTTGCCAAGATAATCCATCCACCTGACAGGTGTGGCATATCAAGAAGCTGATTAAACAGCATGATCATTGCACAGGTGCACCTTGTTCTGGGGACAATAAAAGGCCACTCTAAAATGTGCACAACACAATGCCACAGCTTTGAGGGAGTGTGCAATTGGCATGCTGACTGCAGGAATGTTCAACAGATAATTGAATGTTAATTTCTCTACCATAAGCCACCTTCAATGTTGTTTTAGAGAATTTGGCAGTACATCCAACCGACCTCACACCTGCAGACCACGTGTAACCACACCAGCCCAGGACCTCCACATCCGGCTTCTTCATCTGTGGGATCGTCTGAGACCAGACACCCGGACAGCTGATGAAACTGAGGAGTATTTCTGTCTGTAATAAAGCCATTTTGTGTGTAAAAACTCATTCTGATTGGCTGGGCCAATTCTGGGGTATTGTGTGTAGATTGAGGGAAAAAATTGTTTTGTCCATTTTAGAATAAGAGCGTCTGCTAAATGATGTAAAATTATTATTTTTGAATGCACTGTATATTAAATATATTCTTTGGTATCTGGAACTGTGACCTCTCAGATTCAATTAAACTCATGTTCTATGACTGGGTGGAATTTATTTGAATCAAGGGTTGGAACTTGGAACCAACATAATTTTCCAATCGTTTCATTCTGAACAGAATATATATATATTTTTTCTGTTCTGACCAGCAAAATAAAGTTTCAACCGGTTCAAACCCCCAAAAAGTAACTGTTTATATCATTCCTTTCTGTTCCTTTTTAAACCTTTGAAGTTGTATTTATTTTACATTTAGCTCAACATTCAATTACTTCACCAATCAGTGCGGATAGAGCAGCTTGCTATGGAGCTATTTACATGCATTGGACAATGTAGAGCGCGAGATGTGACTGACATTTTGCAAGTGGGAGAGAGGTTGGAGGAGGCTTGGCTTGAACCGCTGGGCATCTTGTTGTTATGACATGACAGGCCCACATAACTATACCTACGGAGGAGCGGCTTCTTTGAAAGAACTTTGAATGTGTTTGTACTTGGACCAGAGCGGCACCAGAATGACATTTTTTGAAGTTCATAAATCCAATGTGAAACGTGATAACTATAGTATCCTTAACTAGCATTGAAAAAGTGAATCCATTCTTCTCTAATTAAACATCTCTCCCTAATTTGTGAGTCAGGCTTGTAACGTCAGTAGGCTACAATAGATTATGCTTCGGAGGGGCAGGTATCTTACACACACACACACACACTGGCAAAGATGTTCAGATGGCAAGCAGGCAGACACTGGTATGCATTTCTGAGTGACAGAGTGAGGGTTTTGCATGGGCGCATTGTTGCGTTTTTTGTGGGACTACAAAGAAAATGCTCAGAACATAAAATAATGTCCGGAACCGTATAGCTCACTTTCGCTCCCAGTTCTGATTCATTTGATTTGCACTGAATTAAATGATGTTTCCTGTCACTCAAATTTAAATTCTACATCCTGTGGGGTGTGGCCAATTAAATTCGAATTTCAACTCATGAGTTGAATGGGAGTCAATTCCAAAATTCAGAATTGAGCCCAACCCTGGTGTGTGTGTACGTGCGTGCGTTTTAGTCAGAGACTGCGGCTGTGTGTGGGACATGTGTGAGGCACACTGAATGTCAATGAGGAGCTGAAGGCGCATTTGCAGTGCGTCACTCTTATTGCACAACTGGGTTTTTCACTTTGACAGTCTAACACCAAGAGGTCACAGCGCCTGCCCTCCACCACTCCGACAGAAATGAAAATCAGAGTGTGTGTGTGTGTGAGATTTGCTCTGCTCTTAAGTCAATCTCCGGTCACTGTTGCTGGGACAGGGTATTTAATCTCTGACCAGTGTTCATTCTATCCCTGCATGTGTCTGTCACATTGACTTCTGGGTAATACACAGTCCTGTTCTATGGTTTTGATATATCCAGGAATGGGAAAGGGTTGATTGCCTGAAAACATAGTGAAGTAAATAAATCACACACTCAACATTGAAGAACAAATGAATGTATTTTTCCCTCAAAGTTGAACCTTTAGAGATTGTGTGATTGAACAGGTTGCATTATATCACCAAAGTATTTCTACACAAGGCTTATTTTGGAGCCCCGCCAATAAAACCCTCAACCCTGTGCTGCAGAACTGGATCCTCACCAAACAACCAAACAAACAAACCGACAGTGTGCTGTGCAGGTCTCCACAAACCCAACAGAGCATCGGGCCACTGCAAGCTGTTTAGCTCATTGGGAAAGAAATAGGTTTTACACTTGAGAGGACACAGAGCACACAGCCGTGGCTTTTCTATATAGAAACTGCGCATGCTCTCGGAGTCCCACCCGCTGCTGATTGTTTGGTGTGAGAAGGGAGGTGGGGGCAGAGAGAGGACTATGGCTCGAGGGGAGTTTGGAGAGACATGTATGCATTTCAGTGAAGCAGAAAGGATAGTGCTTTTTTGGTACACCTGTCAGATGTCTGTACCAGGTGCATCTGTTCTCCCCATCTTCTCTGCTTAGATGTCAGTCCTCGAGCAAGAAGCATCCTAAACACACATGCACTCATTTGCGCGCGCGCACTCACACATCAGACCTGGCTTCAAATACTGTGTATTTTATTACTTGTTATTTAAATACTTATTTTCGGTGTATTTTCAAATAATGTGGTCCGAGTCACCTTGTAATACCCTAAATAGTATTTGAACCTGGTCTGCTCACACACACACACACACACACACACACACACACACACACACACACACACACACACACACACACACACACACACACACACACACACACACACACACACACACACACACACACACGCACACACAACCAGATGTCACACAAGCTGTCTGGTGCTCAACAATTACCTGCCTGTTTCCCTTCAAAACACGTGAAGTGGACTGCGTCTATACCCCAGAGGCTCTGCCCAGTTCTCTTGCAATGCAGTTTGGCATTGATGTCTCAATATCAAAACTCACAGCACTCTCTCTACTCCCACTGAGAAAGTGCAGGCCTTTCCTTTGTTAGATCCATCCACTTATTTTCCTCTAGTGCAAGGAATAAGGAATGATCTTGTCCTACCGTTATGGTGTATGGGGTTGCATATGAGTTTATGCATCCTACAGTTTGTTTATGTGAAGACACAGTGTATACTTTTATGTACAGTAGTGATGGGGGAAAAAATCGGCACAGTTTCATATTGTGATATAATTTTTGTATGATATTATATCGATATTTGACTCCAAGTATCGATATGTGAAACAAAAGGGTAGGTGTTATTAGCTAGTGCTAGTTAGCTGTACCTGTTCCAAAACGCAGGTATTTTTCATTCTATAGCTTGTTCTCCATCTTCTTTTCAAATAGTGAGCCAACATGTTTTCAGTACTTTTATTTCCATGACTGATCACAGCTCATTTCTCTTGTGTTTCTGCAGGAAACATATAGTGAGATATATGTTTGGATCATTAAATCGCAATAAAGTCGCAGTATCGAATGACAATACATACTGTAGAATTGTGAGAATCGGCACCTAACCTACTGGGCACAAACTGGTTCAATCAACATCGTTCCACCGTAATTTGTCAAAATATTGTGACGTGGAAACTATGCGGAAAATACATTGGATTTGCTAACAGTTTTCAATGTAAACTGTTTTTACTGTATGTAATGTATGTCGTCATGGTAACCAATTTTCAACATAGATATGTTGAAAAATATGTTGAATTTGTACCTTTGAAACAATGTCAGGTCTTCAACGTTATATCCACTATCAGAAAAAAAAACTATAGCCTGGGCAGCGTCTCCTACTGGAGAATTTATCAATATACAGCTATCCATTTGGTCTCCCATCAAGGCTTTTAACAAAGCCCAGCTTTGATATTTTTCGCTTACTACTACCAATGTGCTATTGTGAGAAGGATTACTAAGAGATCTCTCAATAACAAAATAGATTCACTGTTGCTATCGAAGTCAGTCCAAAGGGTAGGTTTACCAGAGCAAATTAAATGTAACCATACAGTGCATTCGGAAACTATTCAGACCCCTTGACTTTTTCCACATTTTGTTTCTAAAATTGATGAAATTCATTTTTTTCCTCATCAATCTACACACAATACCCCATAATGACAAAGCACACATTTCTTTAATTGTATGCTCATCTACATCCTGTTTCCATTGATCATCTTTAAGATGTTTCTACAACTTGATTGGAGTCCACAATCCTGTCCCGTAGAGTACCAAAAAACGTGTGCAGTATTGAAGGTCTCCAAGAACACAGTGGCATCCATCATTCTTAAATGGAAGAAGTTTGGAACCACCAAGACTCTTCCTAGAAGAGGCCTTCTTGGGAGAAGGATGTTGGTCAGCTAGGTGACCAAGAACCCAATGGTCACTCTGACAGAGCTCCAGAGTTCCTCTGTGGGTATGGGAGAACCTTCCAGAAGGACAACCATTTCTGCAGCACTCCACCAATCAGGTCTTTATGGTAAAGTGGCCAGACGGAAGCCACTCCTCAGTAAAAGGCACCATGACAGCCTGCTTGAAGTTTGCCAAAAGGCACCTGAAGACTCTCAGACTTTGAGAAACAAGATTCTCTGGTCTGATGAAACCACAAACCCTTTGGCCTGAATACCAAGCGTCACATCTGGAGGAAACCTGGCACCATCCATACAGTGAAGCATGGTGGTTGCAGCATCATGCTGTGGGTATGGTTTTCAGCGGCAAAGAGACTAGTAAGGATTGAGAGAAAGATGAACGTGGCAAAGTACAGAGAGATCCTCAGGACCTCAGACTGGGGCGAAAGTTCACCTTCCAACAGGCCAACAACCCTATGCACACAGCCAAGTCAACGCAGAAGTGATTTTGGGACAAGTCTCTTAATGTCCTTGAGTGGCCCAGCCAGAGCCCGGACTTGAACCCAATCGACCATCTCTGGAGAGACCTGAAAATAGCTGTGCACCGACGCTCCCCATCCAACCTGACAGAGCTTGAAAGGATCTGCAGAGAAGAATGGGAGAAATTCCTCAAATACAGGTGTGCCAAGCTTGTAGCATCATACCCAAGAAGACTCAAGGCGGTAATCGCTGCCAAAGGTGCTTAAACAAAGTACTGAGTAAAGGGTCTGAATACTTATGTAAAATGTGATATTTCAGTTTTTTATTTGCTATACATTTTCAAAAATGTCTAAAAACCTGTTTTTGCTTTGTCATTATGGGGTATTGTGTGTTTTTTTAACGATTTAATCCATTCTAGAATAAGGCTGTAACGTAACAAAATGTGGAAAAAGTCAAGGGGTCTGAATACTTTCTGAATGTACTGTATATCATCAATGATACTATTTAGGCCTATATAGCATTTGTGAAGTCATCAACAGCTATTGTTAAAATTCAACCCAAGGTTCAACTAAAAATAGACAATACATATAGGCGTAGGGTTTCGCTTTGGTTAATAATGAATAAGTTAGAAATTAATATGTTGGATTCACGTATCCATCTCAACCAAAATCAATTTTTTAAAAGTTTGTTTGATTTAATTGTATTCTTTAACATACATTTTTGGTTGAGCTCAAGACATGAATCCAACATATCAATTTGTGGACTAACTGAATTGTGTTTTGTTGTCAACGCAACCAATTATCAACATTTGAAGATGTCTTTTCAACTTGGATAGTTCTATATGTGCACTGGTTTAGTCAGGCTTTAATTTCATTTTGTCCACAAATTAATATTTGATATGTTGGATTTACGTCTCCATCTCAAACGAATTTCACTAAATCAAATCAAACTTTAATGCACATTAAATAAGGTTTGATTTGATTTAGTCCTATTCTTTAGCTTAGATTTTTGGTCCAACATATCAATCCAACATATCAATTATGAATTTGTAGACAAACTGTAATAAAAGCCAGACTAAGTCAATTGCACAAAAGATACATCTCAAATCGAATCAACATTTTATCCGTCACATGCTTCGTAAACAACAGGTGTGGACTAACAGAGAAGTGCTTACGGACCCTTCCCAACAATGCAGAGAGAAAAAAAGTAGAGAAATTTTTGAAAAGTAAATGACGTAATAATAAAAGTAATAATAGATACACAATGAGTAACAATAACTTGGCTATATACAAGGTCATTGAGGTACAGGGGTGGCAAGTGGCCTGGGGGGTAGGAGCGTTGGGTCAGTAACCGGAAGGTTGCTGGATCAAATCCCCGAGCTGACAAGGAAGTTAACCCACTGTTCCCCGGGTGCTGTAAGACATAGATGTCGTTTAAGGCAATGTGGAAGTTGTACACCTGACCAGCATCCCCCTTTCCTTAATTTGTATTTTTTACTGTTAATATTTCCTTGCATTGACAACCAAACACAATTAAATATCCCTTTTGCAATACTGTAATAGCGTATTAACTTGTCGACAAGTTAACAAATTATATGTTGGATTCAGATCTCCATCTAAACCAAAAATTAAAGTTCAAGAATAGGAATTAGCAAGTGGCTCAGATGAAACTATCCAAGCTTTAGCTACATCTCCTTTTGTCAACCAAACACAATTTAATATTACTTTTGGAATAAAGTGTAAATAGCCTAAAGTTAAGGCTATTTTACAATCTAATGTAACAGTATTTTATCAACCTTAAAATGAGTAACACATGCAGTACCAGCACCTACTCATTCAAGAGTTTTTTACTCTTTTCTACATTGTAGAATAATAGTGAAGACATCAAAACTATGCAATAACACATATGTTATCATGTAGTAAGCAAAAAAAGTGTTAAACAAATCAAAATATATTTTATATATAACCACCCTTTGCCTTAATGACAGATGACAGCTTTGCACACTCTTGGCATTCTCTCAACCAGCTTCAACTGGAACGCTTTTCCATCGGTCTTGAAGGAGTTCCCACATATGTTGAGCACTTGTTGGCTGCTTTCTCTTCACTCTGCGGTCCAACTCATCCCAAACCATCTCAGTTGGGTCCCACTAAGCGCAAACCAGATAGGATGGCGTATCGCTGCAGAATGCTGTGGTAGCCATGCTGGTTAAGTGTGCCTTGAATTCTAAATAAATCACTGACAGTGTCACCAGCAAAGCACCATCACACCTCCTACTCCGGTAGGAACTACACATGCAGAGATCATCCGTTCACCTAGATCATCCGTTCACCTAGATCATCCGTTCACCTAGATCATCCGTTCACCTAGATCATCCGTTCACCTAGATCATCCGTTCACCTAGATCATCCGTTCACCTAGATCATCCGTTCACCTAGATCATCCATTCACCTAGATCATCCGTTCACCTAGACCAGCGGTTGGATCCAAAAATCTCAAATTTGAACTCATCATACAAAAGGGCAGATTTCCACCGGTTTAATGTCCATTGCTCGTGTTTCTTGGCAAGTCTCTTCTTCTTATTGGTGTCCTTTAGTAGTTGTTTCTTTGCAGCAATTCCACCACGAAGGCCTGATTCACACAGTCTCCTCTCTGAACAGTTGCTGTTGAGATGTGCCTGTTACATGAACTCTGTGAAGCATTTATTTGGGCTGCAATGAACTTATCCTCTGCAGCAGAGGTAACTCTGGGTCTTCCGTTCCTGTGGCGGTCCTCATGAGAGACAGTTTCATCATAGCGCTTGATGGGTTTTGCTACAGCTCTTGAAGAAACTTTAAAAGTTCTTGAAATGTTCTGGATTGACTGACTTTCATGTCTTAAAGTAATGATGGACTGTCGTTTCTCTTTGCTTATTTGAGCTGTTCTTGACATAATTTGGACTTGGTCTTTTACCAAATAGGGCTATCTTCTGTATACCAACCCTACCTTGTCACAACACAACTGATTGGCTCAAACAAATAAATTCCACAAATTAACTTTTAACAAGGCACACCAGTTAATTGAAATGCCTTCCAAGTGACTACCTCATTAAGCTGTTTGAGTGAATGTCAAGAGTGTGCAAAGCTTACATCAAGGCAAAGGGTGGCTACTTTGAAGAATCTCAAATATAAAATATAAACTCACTTTTTTGGTTACTACATGATTCCATATGTGTTATTTCATAGTTTTGATGTCTTCACTGTTATTCTACAATGTAGAAAATAGTAAAAAATTAAGAAAAACCCTTAAATGAGTGAGTTTGTCCAAACTTTTGACTGCTACTGTACATGGCCACATTTTTAAGTTCGGTTTTTATTCTTATGTAATCATAGAAAGCATACATGTTCAAGATAGCATGCAAAGGTTGCAGGTCTGTGGAGATCATCACAATTGCTATAATAATCTGTACAGGTTCTCGAACAGCATTGATCACTTGTACTGTGTACTTTTAATGTAATCTCAGTTGCAATACAGGTCAATTGGTTGTGCTATTAGATGAAGCACAGTGATAAAACATGTTGTATAAATGCAAAATAGCTGACATTGCATTCCCATTTGAACTTTGTCATGCTTTTAAATGGTTGAAAGCATAGTGATAACACATTGGGAATTCAACAAACTTCTGGCTGTCTTTTTGAGTGGATGAATAATGGTTGAAATCCCATTGATCAACATCTCAACCAAATATTAACCAATATTGGTTAAATAATATGGTGTGCCCAGTGGGAAGTATCATGATATTGTATCATGAGGTCCAGCCCTAATGTACAGTATATTTGTATATTACCATTTAGTATGCACACCTGTGTGTTTTGCACACCTTTATATGTAGATCAATTGATTAGCTTTCTATCCACGGTGAGACGTTTTGAGAAGTCTGAGACTTTCTGTGAAAACTCTTCAAGAGTCTTGAGGCTTTGTTGGATGAAGGCTGGCCCTGCGGCATGTCTTAACAAAGCCCTTTTCAGTTATCATCTGTGGTCTGGGCCTTCCTGGGCCCTGCATACAAAAGGGGCACTTTTGTCACCCCAGGTCGAAAGAAAGAAAGAAAGAAAGAAAGAAAGAAAGAAAGAAAGAAAGAAAGAAAGAAAGAAAGAAAGAAAGAAAGATAGATAGATAGATATCCGAGGGGAAATTACTTTGTCAAGCAGCTACAAAAAACACAGGGCAGGTGCAAAATGCCAGAACGAAATACACAAAAGACAGATACACGATACATGAGACAATGGTAGGAGATGATGAGAGGCAGAGTCCAACTTAAAAATGTGAAAAGAAAAGACGGTGGCAGGATGAAAGTACAATTATCAAACTTGTCTGCTTACTTAGAAGCTCAACAAGGCATCATAGTTTGACTTCGAAATTTGACGTTTGTACATGTTTTTACAAATGTCTATGGGTGAAGTCAAGGTAGGATGTTTAAGTTGAGACACTGTTACCTAACTCTGCAAAAGTGAAAGGCAATTCTAGATGTTCTTGGGACCTGGATGAATGTCTAACTTTGACTTCAAACTAGATTGATCTCCCTGAGAATAAATACAATGAAACTGAGCAACATTCAATACCTTAGTATCTCCATTACGATGGTATGCACTACAAATTCAACGTTACAAACCGAGTCTAGGTCCCAAAATCAACACCATAGATTTCCTCCACCCATCATGGATCACACTTTTGAACACTAATTACGTTGTGGCCCGGCCGGTAGAAAGAAAAAAGGTGTGTTCTCAAACCAAACAGGTGGGAACAACCATAGACATTAAGCCAAGGCCATTATCTACTCTCTGCTCTGCAGGAAATCAGTCTGGGCAAGATAGCACTCTGGAGACTTGATAACAAGATAATCAGTGAGAGAGCTCCAAAACTGCATGGCACCGTGGGAGCTTCCTGTGAGGTCACATAGATGGGTTGATGTGTATACAATATTTATACAAAATAAAAAAAACATTATGTTAGTGCAGGGCGCTCCAACCCTGTCCTGTAACTAACCTGAATCAGCTTATCAACCAGCTAGTTATTAGAATCAGGTGCGCTTGATTAGGGTTGGAACGGAAACCTACAGGACAGTAGCTCTCCGGAAACAGGATTGAAGATCCCTTTGTTAGCGTATTGGAGGCAACGGTTGCAGATCTGTATACATGTATTTACAATCGTGTCATAGGGGCTAAGGTTTTTGAAGTTAGAGATACCTAAATCAAACACACGCTCAGCAACTTTGTTCTCAGATTTCTATGAGTGTTTCTGGGTAGCTGTACTAGGTGGCACATTGCATGTATCCAGGGCGCTATTAATAAATTAAGCAAATAGCTCTGTTAGGGTGGATGTGTGAAATGTATATTTGTATAGATACCACCCCTCTCAGAAATGTGTTGAGTAAGATTCCACCCCTTTATGAAATGCATTGAGTTTCCTTTGAGAGTGAGAGACAAATTGTTCTGATCATTTAATTTTTAGACAGTTTTTCCAGAGGAAGCTACATTAAATTCTCCCACAGTTCTTTGGTAGTCACCATGGCAACAACACGTGTCCTATTTCTACCAGCCTTCTCACCTTTCCTGTCGGTTTTTGTATTCTTTGGAAACTTCCATTAGTTCCATTCTGTCAGTCGGGCCACTGAATGACAAGTAACGATCTTGGTGTGCCTTGTTCAAACAGTCGACTTGAGACGCTGCCTGGCAGACAACTCAAAGTAAACCCCAGTGACAGGTGTCTGAAAAATCAATTTAGTGCATGTCAAGGCAAAGTGTGTGCCATGGGACTCCACAAAGTGAGATCAGTGGTCTGTTTTGACAGTTACAACCATTTTGTTTGAATATTCCAAGTGGAATGACAGACGAATGGAGACTTCACATTGGTGTACACTGTAAACTGTGTACTATGTAACCTACATTTATCAGATGAGAATCACACTTCAATCTACAAATCTGCACTGCAGTTTTCCAAAGGAAGAAAACTTGAAGATCCTCCATAACATTATAGTCACTACATGAATATTTTCTCTAACAAGGCATTGGAATTCAGCCAAGCATTTGACCTTCAGCACCTGCAATTACAACCAAGACACTACTTAACCCTACCCAATTTCACAACATGCACCAAATCAACTGCATTCATTCCAGAGGTAGATGGGCCGGCCCTGCATCGATTGTGCCACATCCCTTGATTAAAAATGTAATTAACAGAGACCACGAATGCTGACATTCACATCAAGCTTTATCTAAGCAACCCCACACACTCCTTGTCTTCCTCTCCACTTGCTCCTTTACCTTCTAATGAAGCCCACCGCACAGCCCTGTATGCGCTCACAGATGTTTAGTAAATAAATTAATGCACGCAAAGCAGGAAATTCAAATTCAGCATCATTTATATATGACCGCGTTGCAGGAGCCATTCATATCACCATTAGGATTCGTATAACTCAATTTGAGATCGATGCCATTACATCTTGGGGTATCTTCATCATCTTGATGACAGTTGGCTGGGAGACTAATCATGGATACATACACAGACATGCTTGGTAGTTGTTGCAGTGGGGGCATTTCCTATTATACCTAACCTTTCGAAAGGTTACAGCCTTTCGTTTGACATTTTAGAAATGTGTGGCTTAACTCATACATTTCCTCGACAGCCACCTGAGACCTAGAGGGCGAGAAATAAATGTGCCTTGATTTCTTGTAATGCAGCCATTGGATGCATTGCCCTCTTCGAAGTATTAGTCAGACAGTCACTTGTCTATGTAGTCACACCCAGAATATTCTATAATAGAACATGCCAGTGTGAGGACTCCTCTCATTTTTCATTTCAATTGCCTTAAGCGTGCTCCAGGCTGGTCTTTGACATAGTTCATCAAGTGTTAACAGTATTACATGCATCATTTCATCTGAAGGCTATATGAGTTTCTTATGTCAAATGAGCCTTCAGCTCTAAACTAGAGTGATTAGGGAGTTCACAATCCTGATTGCAAGAGCTGAGGAACATTATTACGTCGGCAACATAACATTCATACGAGAGGAAGTTTAAACACATTGTTTTTCAAAGTGAATCTGGTCTGCTGTATATTGATTCCCCAATACTATTTCCCTCTTCATGCATGTCTGTACATGTCGCTATACATGATGCATCCCCTTTTAACCCATATGGAGAAAAATATTTATTTTTTTTGCCAAAAAATGGTGAAATGCTTAATACTGTGAAATACCAACAATGCTGAATAAAAAAAAAAGTAATTAACAAAATATTTGCTAAGATAATTTTAATTATATAAATTAAGAAAAAAAGTAACACAATAAAATAACAATAACGAGGCTATATACAGGGGTACCGGTACCAAGTCAATGTGTGGGGGTACAGGTTAGTCGAGGTAACTGAAGCAATATGTACATGTAGGTAGGGGTAAAGTGACTAGGCATAGATAACAAACAGCGAGTAGCAACAGCGTAAAAAGCTGATCAATGCAAACAGTGGCGATTTTCGTATGTAGATCTTGGTGGAGCAAAAGAACACAACACTAAACAATACATTAATTGCACTATAACGGTGACAAACAGTTCCCACAAACTGTTAGGGCCGACATAAAGCTGTCCCAACAGCAGTCCTGACATCTTACCACTGCTACACCTGGCTATCAGCTGAGCCTTGTCTCGTAGCGAAACAGTTCATTCAGTTCATTCACCCTTTTGAAAAAACATAGCTTAAATGGCTGACTTGCTTAAACAAATGTGGTTTCTAATGACAATTGAGATGTACAAACTATGGCACAAGGGGACGACAAGTGAATAAGTGACATTAATGAGTGAGCTATGACGGACGTAGTCAATATAACGTTTACTATTTGTTTAGCACTTTTGAAATATACAGCGACATAATTCAGAAAATGGGCCATTCTGACAGTGTTCTCCCATGTACACCAAGTCAGAACCGTAGAATAAATAAAGCAGACAATGAAAGCTCTTGCAAAATTCAATTATTACATTTCTTCTAAACAGGTTATAGGCTACATGTGCACCACCAAGTCAGAACAGTAGGCGACATTAAGAGGGGAAAATAGACCAAATTATTAGGGTGAGGCACATGGGCTACTAACAGCTTACTATACAACAAACACTTAGTATTACTTTCTTAGCTACAGTATACATATATCCCTGGCATATTACATAATTTATGCAGCAGCATACAATACATTTTTGGACTCACCTTGTTGTGCTCTGCTCACTTGAACAGGAAGGTGGCGCGGCGGTACTTCGTGGGCAAATTTTGTCATCAAAGTCTGGCATTCTCTGGATTTATGGTGCTTTCAATACAACTGGGAACTCAGAAAAAAACAAGGTTGAATCATGATGATGTCATTGATCTTCAGTTCGTAGCTCTAGAAAGAGGTCCGGATTTACAATTCCGAGTTGGAAGACCGTTCAAAACTTATTTTCCCAGTCTGAGCTCGTTTTTCCCTAGCTCACAGTTGTCTTGAACTCACTGAAGTCAGATTTTGCTGTTCCGAGTTAACGGATGTTTTGAGCAAGGCACAAATCATTCTTCAATGACAGCATGGACAATGTTGAATGTTTATCATTTGGAAAAGATACCCTTAATTCCAGATTTGGGACCACACAGCTGAATAGCAGGCTAGTGATTGCTTTGCAATGCTTGCAGTTGGCCACTGTCACTGATTCCTTCCAAACCAATCATTGTTGAATTTGCGATTGAATTTGAATTTGTATGTCCAATGGCCATTATTTCTCTTCATATGACAAGGATTAAAAAGGATTTGCCAGTAGATTGTCGACTTGATTCATGATGATGACTGCTAGCTAAGATTTAGAAAGTATGATGTTGACATGGTCAGTCCAATCAAAGCTACTGTAGATATAACGTGATTTGACTTCATTTTATCTGTGGCCAATGACCTTGAGCCTTCTTCGATGGGCACTTCTAATCTAACTCTATGGCAACACCCAAGGGGCTAGAATTTCTACCCTTAGACTTGCCGGTGACGTAGTGTCCCCAAGAGTGACAGAACACTGAGTCAATCACGGCGCAATGCTCCGTATTCTGCTGGCTTGCCCCACCAACACAGAAAGCGCTGAGCTAGGCTGAAACATCTGCATTTTGGAGTTGCCTTACTCAAGAAAACAAAAAAGAGACCATGTTTGTATGCAGCTTTATTAACTCAATGATATATATATATACAGTGGGGAGAACAAGTATTTGATACACTGCCGATTTTGCAGGTTTTCCTACTTACAAAGCATGTAGAAGTCTGTAATTTTTATCATAGGTACTCTTCAACTGTGAATGACGGAATCTAAAACAAAAATCCAGAAAATCACATTGTATGATTTTTAAGTAATTAATTTGCATTTTATTGCATGACATAAGTATTTGATACATCAGAAAAGCAGAACTTAATATTTGGTACAGAAACCTTTGTTTGCAATTACAGAGATCATACGTTTCCTGTAGTTCTTGACCAGGTTTGCACACACTGCAGCAGGGATTTTGGCCCACTCCTCCATACAGACCTTCTCCAGATCCTTCAGGTTTCGGGGCTGTCGCTGGGCAATACGGACTTTCAGCTCCCTGCAAAGATTTTCTATTGGGTTCAGGTCTGGAGACTGGCTAGGCCACTCCAGGACCTTGCGATGCTTCTTACGGAGCCACTCATTAGTTGCCCTGGCTGTGTGTTTCGGGTCGTTGTCATGCTGGAAGACCCAGCCACGACCCATCTTCAATGCTCTTACTGAGGGAAGGAGGTTGTTGGCCAAGATCTCGCGATACATGGCCCCATCCATCCTCCCCTTAATACGGTGCAGTCGTCCTGTCCCCTTTGCAGAAAAGCATCCCCAAAGAATGATGTTTCCACCTCCATGCTTCACGGTTGGGATGGTGTTCTTGGGGTTGTACTCATCCTTCTTCTTCCTCCAAACACGGCGAGTGGAGTTTAGACCAAAAAGCTAAATTTTTGTCTCATCAGACCACATGACCTTCTCCCATTCCTCCTCTGGATCATCCAGATGGTCATTGGCAAACTTCAGACGGGCCTGGACATGCGCTGGCTTGAGCAGGGGGACCTTGCGTGCGCTGCAGGATTTTAATCCATGACGGCGTAGTGTGTTAGTAATGGTTTTCTTTGAGACTGTGGTCCCAGCTCTCTTCAGGTCATTGACCAGGTCCTGCCGTGTAGTTCTGGGCTGATCCCTCACCTTCCTCATGATCATTGATGCCCCACGAGGTGAGATCTTGCATGGTTCCCCAGACCGAGGGAGATTGACCATCATCTTGAACTTCCATTTTCTAATAATTGCGCCAACAGTTGTTGCCTTCTTACCAAGCTGCTTGCCTATTGTCCTGCAGCCCATCCCAGCCTTGTGCAGGTCTAAAATGTTATCCCTGATGTCCTTACACAGCTCTCTGGTCTTGGCCATTGTGGAGAGGTTGGTGTCTGTTTGATTGCGTGTGTGGACAGGTGTCTTTTATACAGGTAACGAGTTCAAACAGGTGCAGTTAATACAGGTAATGAGTGGAGAACAGGAGGGCTTCTTAAAGAAAAACTAACAGGTCTGTGAGAGCCGGAATTCTTATTGGTTGGTAGGTGATCAAATACTTATGTCATGCAATAAAATGCAAATTAATTATTAAATTGGGGCGTGCTTGGCTCCCCTTTTCCTGTAGTCCACGATCAGGAAAATTGCTCACATTGAGGGAGAGGTTGTTGTCCTGGCACCATCTGGAAGTCTAGGATCTAGTTGCAGAGGGAGGTCTTTAGTCCTAGGGTCCTGAGCTTCATGATGAGCTTTGAGGGCACTATGGTGTTGAACACTGAGCTGTAGTCAACGAAACAGCATTCTCACATAGGTGTTCCTTTTGTCCAGGTGGGAAAGGGAAGTGTGAAGTGCCATAGAGATTGCGTTTTCTGTGGATCTTTTGGGGTGGTATGCAAATTGTAGTGGGTCTGGGATGATGGTGTTGATGTGAGCCATGACCAACCTTTCAAAGCACTTCATGACTACAGACGTGAGTGCTACTGGCGGTAGTCATTACCTTGGCGTTCTTGAGCACAGGGACTATGGTGGTCTGCTTGAAACATGTAGGTATTACAGAATCAGTCAGGAAGAGGTTGAAAATGTCAGTGAAGACACTTGCCAATTGGTCAGCGCATGCTCTGAGTACATAGTACCTAGTAATCCAACTGGCCCTGCGGCCTTGAGAATGTTGACCTGTTAAAAGGTCGTACTCACAAGCGTGATCATACAGTCGCCCGGAACAGCTGTTGCTCTCATGCATGGTTCAGTGTCGCTTGCCTCGAAGTGAGCAGATAAGGCATTGAGCTCAACTGGTAGGCTTGCATCACTGGGCATCTTGCGGCTGGGTTTCCCTTTATAATCCGTAATAGTTTGCAAGCCCTGCTAAATCCGACGAGTGTCAGAGCCAGTATAGTAGGATAACATTTCAGTCCTGTATTGATGCTTTGCCTGTTGGATGGTTCGTCAGAGGGCATAGAGGGATTTCTTATAAGCGTCTGGATTAGTGTCCCACTCCTTGAAAATAGCAGCTCTAGCCTTTAGCTCAGTGCAGATGTTGCCTGTAATCCATGGTTTATGATTGGGATAGGTAGGTAGGTACACTAGCCTTGTCTCAGGGTAGTAAGTTGGTGGTTGTTGTTATCCCTCTATTGGTGTAGGGGCTGTGCTTTGGCAGAGTGGGTGAGTTTATATCCTGCCTGGTTGGCCCTGTCTGGGGGTATTGTCGGGGTATTGTCGGAGGGGGCCACAGTGTCTCCACCCTGTCTCAGCCTCTAGTATCTATGCTGCAATAGTCTATGTGCCGGGGGGCTAGGGTCAGCTTGTTAAATCTGATGTTATTATCCGGTGTCTTGTGTGAATTTAAGTATGCTCCCTCTAATTCTCTCTCTCTCCCACTCTACCTCCCCTCCCGGAGGACCTGAGACTACCCGGAGGACCATGCTTCAGGACCACCTGCCCTGATGACTCCTAGCTGTCCCCAGTCCGCCTGGTCGTGCTGCTGCGCCGGTTTCAACTCTTCTGCCTGCGGTTATGGAACCCTGACCTGTTCATTGGACGTTCCACCTTGTCCAAGACCTGCTGTTTTCATCTCGCTCTCTCTCTACAGCACCTGCGCTCTATTGCACTGAAAAGCCAAGTGACATTCACTCCTGATGTATTTACCTGTTGCAACCTCCACAACTACTTTTATTATTATTTGACCCTGCTGGTCATCTATGAACATTTGAACATCTTGGAGAAAGAACTGGCCTTAATGGCCATGAATTGTTATAATCTCCACCCGGCACAGCCAGAAGAGGACTGGCCGCCCCTCAGAGCCTGGTTCCTCTCTAGGTTTATTCCTAGGTTTTGCCTTTCTAGGGAGTTTTTCCTAGCCACCGTTTTTCTACATCTGCATTGCTTGCTGTTTGTGGTTTTAGGCTGGGTTTCTGTATAGTACTTTGTGACATCGGCTGATGTAAAAAGGGCTTTATAAATAAATTTGATTAAATTTGAGGTAGGTAGGTAGGTAGGTAGGTAGGTAGGTAGGTAGGTAGGTAGGTAGGTAGGTAGGTAGGTAGGTAGGTAGGTAGGTAGGTAGGTAGGTAGGTAGGTAGGTAGGTAGGTAGGTACTTTATTGATCCCAGAGGGGAAATTACTTTGTCAAGCAGCAACGAAAAACAGAGGCCAGGTGCAAAATGCCAGAACGAAATACACAGATACACGATACATAATACATAGTGCGGCAGTATAAAAGAGTATAAAATACAAGAAGTCTGGAGTGCAAAAAGCTATAAAAAGACATTGCATAGTATGAGTGAATGGCTGAATATGTACACTATATATTGTTACAGAGTGTTAGGTGAAAAAATTATACAAATATTGCAAGTTGATATAAATAAATATCTGCATGGTTAACTATACTATACAGGTCGATGGTAGAGATATGTACGTACGGTCACTGTGGGGACCGTACGTACATATGGGGGGACGACATCGTTGTGTACTTATTGATGAAGCCGGTGACTGATGTGGTATACTCCTCAATGCCATCGAATTAATCCCGGAACATATTCCAGTCTGTGCTAGCATCTTCAGACCTCTTCCGTATTGAGTCACTGGTACTTCCTGCTTGAGTTTTTGCTTGTAAGCAGCAATCAGGTGGAGAGAATTATGGTCAGATTCGTCAAAAGGACGAGGGAGAGCTTTACTCCACCCTGTGTGTGGAGTAAAGGTGGTCTAAAGATTTTTGCACACGTAACATGCTGGTAGAAGTTAGGTCAAATGGATTTAAGTTTCCCAGCATTAAAGTCCCTGGCCACTAGGAGTTCCGCTTCTGGGTGAGCATTCTCTTGTTTGCTTATTGCCCTATACAGCTCGTTGAGTGCGGTCTTAGTGCCTGCATCGGTTTGTGGTGGTAAATAGACAGCTACGAAAAATATAGATGAAAACTCTTGATAAATAGCGTGGTCTGCAGCTTATCATGAGGTACTCTACCTCAGGCGAGCAAAACCTTAAGACTTAATATTAGATTGTGCACCAGCTTTTGTTGACAAATAGACACAGACCACCATCGCTCGTCTTACCGGAGTTTGCTGTTCTGTCTTGCCGAGATATTATTTATGTCCTCGTTCAGCCAAGACTCATAAGATATTACAGTTTTTAATGTCCTGTTGGTAGGATAGTCTCAAACAGAGCTCATCCAGTTTATTCTCCAGTGATTGCATGCCAGTAGGACGGCGGATTATTCACTTGTTGACGAATTCTCATCAAGCACACAGATCTGCACCCCCTGTATCGGCGTCTACTCTTGTGAATGACTGGAATTTTGCCTCCGATTCATTAAAGAAAAAATCTCGCCATTCCCCAGGATCACCTCTCCAAAGTGTGCACAGTTCCTAATTTATTTTAATGCACTTTTATGACTCAAAGAAGAGTCTTGAGCTAACCTCTCCAAAGTGTGCACAATTCCTAATTAATTTCAATGCACTTTTATGACTTAAAGAAGAGTCTTTTTTTAGCTGTGCCGTTGAGGAACTAGAGCAGAGGTCGACAACAGGTAGTCTGCGGGCCAAAACGGCCCCCCAAGTGAGGTTTTTTTTGGCCCCCATTTTAGTTGTTGGTGAAAAAAGTCTAAAATTACCAGCAATTCAGAAATGTGTTTTACTTAGAAAATCTGTTCCCACTAATTAAAGCCGTCTCAATATAATCCAAGATATTAAATTATATACAATCTCTGTTTTGGGGTTTAGTTGTGGTCAATTTGCACTGAACAAATTATTATACTTATGTTCAGGCCCCCTGACCATCCGCTCCGACAACAATTGGCCCGCTGAATCTAGTTGCCTACCCCTGAACTAGAGCAATCAGACTTGTATTTGTTTTGTTTGGAACACAGCCCTGCATCCCCACATCACACAATTACTGTTGTTGTTTTACGCAATCTGAAAACGGCCCATTATAAATCGCAATCTGGGTCAGGTGGGCATCATTTGAAAGCTTGTAATAAGTTATAAAATACGATCTTACAGTATTATACTTTCACAAAGCAATTCAGAGAAACAGATCGGAATTTTGACATTATATATGACCAGGGGCGGAGCCTGAGGGGTGTCCGAATTTCATTCATTACTGGCAGCTTGATGCTGATTGACATCTCATTTCACCTCTTGTTGAAAGAAGCATTTATTTTGACATTCGGTGGTGCATTTTTCAAATCCAGGACGAGAAAGAGAGAATATTAACATTGGTTGAGATACAGAAGAATAAGAACAAGAAGAACATACAGAAGAAGAAAGAATATTTCCACAGCTCCACCAGCTCTTTTCGCAATTGGTGAAAGCATTATATTTGAAGTAAGTTTTAAGGTTTAGCATCGGGTTTATGTTTCCTGAACAACTTTTACGAACGTTGAGTCGCTGTGTAAGTTAACGTTAGACCTTTGGCTCCATTAACAGACAATTAATCAGATAAGAGAGATCGGTTCCCAATTTAGCCTAACATTATGTTTACATCTGTGCTAATAATACACGCATATACAGTGCAGTGTCGTAAGTTACAGTATACAAATGTTTAGCTGATGTGGGGTAACTAGTACAGCTGTCAGTGTTCAGCAAGTTAACATTCAGCAATTTGAAATCCATTAACTCAAAACGAACAATTGTTATTATCAATCTGTTAACGTTACTCAAAAGATTACCACAATTTGCAGATAGTCTGTTTGCTATTGTAAAGGTGTAAGAAATTATAGCTAGCTAAGTTACTTACAGCAGAGTAGGGCTAGCCATGATCTAACTAGTAACTTAGGCTAGTAGTTGATTTTAAGGTACAGGTTATGATAATGGGGATTTGTAATTAAGATTGAGATTGGACTAAAATGTGGGAATTGGATGCTTAGATGTAACCATAGACTGTCTTATTTTTTGCATAGGGTCAATTAAACATGACTACCTGAGGCTAGTCAGAGTCAGTGTGGTCAGACTTCACAAGGACCCAGTCTACCACCACCAGGTCAGAGCATCTACCAGGCAGTCAGTCACAAGGACCCAGTCTACCACCACCAGGTCAGAGCATCTACCAGGCAGTCAGTCACAAGGACCCAGTCTACCACCACCAGGTCAGAGCATCTACCAGGCAGTCAGTCACAAGGACCCAGTCTACCACCACCAGGTCAGAGCATCTACCAGGCAGTCAGTCACAAGGACCCAGTCTACCACCACCAGGTCAGAGCATCTACCAGGCAGTCAGTCACAAGGACCCAGTCTACCACCACCAGGTCAGAGCATCTACCAGGCAGTCAGTCACAAGGACCCAGTCTACCACCACCAGGTCAGAGCATCTACCAGGCAGTCAGTCACAAGGACCCAGTCTACCACCACCAGGTCAGAGCATCTACCAGGCAGTCAGTCACAAGGACCAAGTCTACCACCACCAGGTCAGAGCATCTACCAGGCAGTCAGTCACAAGGACCCAGTCTACCACCACCGGGTCAGAGCATCTACCAGGCAGTCAGTCACAAGGACCCAGTCTACCACCACCGGGTCAGAGCATCTACCAGGCAGTCAGTCACAAGGACCCAGTCTACCACCACCGGGTCAGAGCATCTACCAGGCAGTCAGTCACAAGGACCCAGTCTACCACCACCGGGTCAGAGCATCTACCAGGCAGTCAGTCACAAGGACCAAGTCTACCACCACCGGGTCAGAGCATCTACCAGGCAGTCAGTCACAAGGACCCAGTCTACCACCACCGGGTCAGAGCATCTACCAGGCAGTCAGTCACAAGGACCCAGTCTACCACCACCGGGTCAGAGCATCTACCAGGCAGTCAGTCACAAGGACCCAGTCTACCACCACCGGGTCAGAGCATCTACCAGGCAGTCAGTCACAAGGACCCAGTCTACCACCACCGGGTCAGAGCATCTACCAGGCAGTCAGTCACAAGGACCCAGTCTACCACCACCGGGTCAGAGCATCTACCAGGGAGTCAGTCACAAGGACCCAGTCTACCACCACCGGGTCAGAGCATCTACCAGGCAGTCAGTCACAAGGACCCAGTCTACCACCACCGGGTCAGAGCATCTACCAGGTAGTCAGTCACAAGGACCCAGTCTACCACCACCGGGTCAGAGCATCTACCAGGCAGTCAGTCACAAGGACCCAGTCTACCACCACCGGGTCAGAGCATCTACCAGGCAGTCAGTCACAAGGACCCAGTCTACCACCACCGGGTCAGAGCATCTACCAGGCAGTCAGTCACAAGGACCCAGTCTACCACCACCGGGTCAGAGCATCTACCAGGCAGTCAGTCACAAGGACCCAGTCTACCACCACCGGGTCAGAGCATCTACCAGGCAGTCAGTCACAAGGACCCAGTCTACCACCACCGGGTCAGAGCATCTACCAGGCAGTCAGTCACAAGGACCCAGTCTACCACCACCAGGTCAGAGCATCTACCAGGTAGTCAGTCACAAGGACCCAGTCTACCACCACCAGGTCAGAGCATCTACCAGGCAGTCAGTCACAAGGACCCAGTCTACCACCACCGGGTCAGTCACATGCCAAGTTCAGAATTTTGTCAGATTAAATGTTGGTTGTTGATTCATGTGTGTTCTTGTTTTGATGGCTGTGGCATTTTTATTGTGATTATACTCTAATGGTTCTTGTGTTATTTTAATGTAATAGATGTATCAAGGGATGATACAGAGACCTTTGGCTCTGAGCCAGACAGTGAGCCAGAGCTGCCAGGAGATGTCATCGAGCCCCTCCCAAATGCATCAAACACCAGATATGCTGTTCCAAAAGGACCCAATATGTGTGGATTCATTCATGCTCCTTAGATGCCAGGTTAGGGTTACACACACATTTTCTGTCATGGTCTATGAACACTCTGAAGTAGCCTTGGCCACCACCTGGCCACACCACGTATAAAACTCTAGTTCCGCCACTGTATATGACATGAGTTTTATGATATGGAAATGTGACGTACACATTTGGATTCACAGGTGTTTGGCTTGCTTACTGTATATCAAAGCGGTATTTTGTATAATCCTCAACGTCTCATCTTACAAAATACAGAGTGTCCTCTTAATTTACAGCTTTTCTCTCATTTCCCTCACTCAGACAACAAATCATTTGCAAAAGTTGCCCAATTAGCGGGAGGGACGGGGGCAACATTTTGTCGCACGGGTGCTCAAATTGAAACTGATCAATTTCTTTTTTGACAGCCAAGCCAAAAGGCAATTAATTTTTGTTTGAAAATCAATGGTCAGTGAATTACTAAACCAACGAAAGCCACAAGGCTCCGTCGAGAATCTTAGAACCCATAGAAAAGTGTAATCAGAAAAACTGGCCCCCTTACTGGGTCGTAGTGGGGGGCTTTCAGTTCTGCCACTCTCCTACAGAATACCAGAGTACTCTCTGCCCCAGCCTCATCCACAACCCTCAGTCCATTTCAGTCTGACAGCACTGATTACACAAAGCCCCTTCACAGAGTTGAACGGAATGACCTTCATTTCAGTATCCCCTTCCTACCTTCAGATATAGCCACAAAAATAGGAGAAAGGGGGGAAAAACCCTGAAAAACAGAGATCATAATCTCCAATAATGTCGAGCATAAGAAACTTCATGAAAATCTATCAGACTAGTTGGACAGTGAATTCGCTGTATCTGATTATGTGTATCGACCTTGCGGCTCTCTGCAACCCCTGAAATCCATCTCACATCACTGGTGGTTTGGCCGAGCCAGTCACGACTTGCGGGAAATCAATCAACAGTGAGATATAAGCCGGCATCGCCACGGTGATCGATATGCAATTTTCCTCCTCAAAAGCTGAACTGGATCAGAGAGGAATTTGTTTTATTCTCTTCCACTGTCTTCCAAACAACTCGGAGAGCTTGATTAAAGTATGATGAATATGCATGACTATATGTGTGTAACGAAGTAAAGAACGCACTGTAAACTCACTCCACATCTTGAAATGTTGCCGACGGAGCTATCAAATTGGATCTTTCTGTACAGCTCAATCGGTCCGTATGTTGGCAAGTGGGCAATCACGGAGGTAGGACCCTGGTTCAAGCCCATTCAGAAGCAAGTTTAGGGAGGCATTGCTATATGCTAAGATAGCACACAGATGTCGGTTATATCTGTAAAGAAGTGCATCATTCACGCTGTTCGTACAATGGCTCTGCCGTCTTACAGTATATGGGCTAGACAGTTCCAGACTGATAGGGCTACTTTTCTCTTTACCTCAATGGCTTGAATTCCTTCGGAGCTAAAATATCTATGCAGACATGAACGCATGCACACTGCAGTACTTCTTTAGTCGACTATATTATTGGATGACAGTTTGAATTTTCCCATTTCTGTCATCCTTAACCTTTTTTAAAATCACATTTAAAAAGTGTACAATACATTAAGAGCACCTTGTGTCACCACTCTACAAGGTGTCGAAAGAGTTTCACAGGGATGCTGGCCCATGTTGACGCCAATGCTTCCCACAGTTGTGGCAAGTTGGCTGGATGTCCTTTGGGTGGTATTTCTTTCTTTTTTTTAACCTTTATTTAACTAGGCAAGTCAGTTAAGAACAACTTCCTATTTACATTGACAGCCTATCAGGGAACAGTGGGTTAACTGCCTTGTTCAGGGGCAGAACAACAGATTATTTACGTTGTCAGCTTGGGGATTCAATCCAGCAACCTTTCAGTTACTGGCCCAATGCCCTAACCACTAGATTACCTGCCGCCAAAAGGTAGACCATTGGTAGACCATTCTTGATACACATAGTAAACTGTTGAGTGTGAAAAACCCAGCAGTGCTGCAGTTCTTGACATAAACCGATGAACCTGGAACCTACTACAGTACCATACCTTGTTCAAAGCAGTGGAGGCTTGTGAAACAGTATCAAACATGTGGTTTCCATATGTTTGATACTGTTCCATTCCAGCCATAAAAATGAGCCAAATTGGAAATCTCGTTTGCAGTTGTGTGTAAATGGACTCTGTCCTGTTGAAAATGTAATTGGTGGCGCTGTGGGTGTACCGGCACAACTCTTAAGAGGGTTTTTTTCCTTTCCACCCAGTGTTCATAATTATAATATGACAATTCTGTCTCCCAAACGCTATCATTTTTCCATTCAGATGCACAATAGGCTGGTGGCATAATAAGTCTGCCCACAGGCAGTCATCAGGCTGGCGATAGCAGTGTGTTATCTATGGGAGCCTGTCACCTCGGCCCCCTGACCGTGAAGCCAAGGTGGAGGGATTCAATTACACACACACCCACCTAAAGGTATGTAGGGAGCTGGGCTTTTTTAAAAGAGAGATAACTTTCTTAGGCAAATTCTTGTTCCATTGTAACCTACTTCTCACTCGCTCACTTCCTCTCTCTCGCTCTGTCTCTCTGGCTCTCTCGCTCTCTTCCTCTCTCTCTCTTTCCCTTTCTTCTCTCTTTCTCTCTGGTTATTAATTTCTCTCTCCGGTAGAATAGATCTGTCAGTGTCACTGTCAAGAAGCAAAGATGCCCCGAAGGTCAAGCTGTGGAAAACTTTTATTAGACTGGATTAAATAGTCATATTAATTCAGCACAGTTAGCACAGAGAACATACTACATATATGCATTGCACATTAGGGATTGCATCATTGTACCATCTGTCTAATGTCATCAGTGTTGAATTGAGTTGATCGATGAATAATCCCCAGTATTGACAAATGGTCATCAATTATCACTAACTGTCAATGTCAGAGTTAAGTAAGTCAGTGTTGGTATACTAATCTCAGTATACAGTTTGAGATTTTTCACAATATTTACCATCTACAATCATTACATGACTATCATGCACTCTGTGGCCTAAAATACTGTTTTACAAATGCCAACACTCGTTTCCCAAAATACTTTAAATATATTTTTCCGTCTCAGTGAGAAGCCTCATCCAGATATCCATATGTCTGCCCATTAGCTAGTCAAAATCGACCTTTGCATACACCCTCTCTCCCATTATCCTCCTGTCATTCATCACAGTGGCATATTTTCCATGTTAAATTATCCGTTGATGGATACATAAGGGCCAATCTGGATGACTTTCACAATGACTCTTTCAGAAAAAAATACTTGTTCCACCTCAGCTTTAAATAGTTAATATTATCCATCAATAGCCAGGAAATTATTTCTTAATAATGTTTTTTCAAAGTTTAAGTGATATTACATCTCAACTGCTGTTAAAAAATATATACTTGCAGTAAATGACTTGTTCAATGACTTGACTGATGATTCTCTCAATTTAAGCTTCAGTCTTTGTCAATGGTATTTGTCATTCTAATGTAGTCATATTTCATGAAACCGTTGACAGATATGAGAAATCAGGTCACTTTATTCTGATTTACTCTAGAGCCTGAAACTTAGATTATTGGCAACACACACACACACACACACACACACACACACACACTAATTTAAATATTTTTCAAATCAGAACTCACAAATATGCACATCATGCACCCCTGAGCTAATATAATATAAATGTTAATGACGATTTGTGCAGTGAGCTGGGGAGATGAACATTTGCAATATGGCAAATCCTCTATAACTTTTTGGATAGGAAATTGGATACTGTATTAGGTTTTTTTCTTCCACATTTGGAATGTCCAGGAATGTAAATAAATGGTAGGTAGGGAATAGATGAATAGTGAGACCCATAGGAAAATGTTGAAGAGTGAAAATAAAAGTTGTTATCAACGTAATGCCTGCTCCATTTCCATGCCAAAATGTTAATTTACTTTCTTCCAAATTAAGTTTATTCCCGCACTCAATAATTCATATTTGTAATAAGCATAATTGGACTATGATGAACATTTGCAGACTGGCAAATCTGTCAGCAAACAGGAGAAGTAATGTTATGATAAGATTGTGTGACTGAGCTGCTAAGCTTATAAGACAACGATATGTCTATTTGTTTTCCAAATGTAGACAAACAAATCAAAATTGAAGGATTAAAATAGCCACCTGATTATTATGCATTTAGGTCGAATTGTATGAGTGAGAACACAGAGTAGCAAGTTCAGCTCAACAAATGAATACCTATAGAAAGTCTAAACTTACAGTATATGATTCAGAACTTGGTTTAATTAAATGATGTCTAACTATTTCATACCTTTATATATAAATATCCTTTATTACTTTCATATTTCACAGGATTATTATAATTTTTGATCTCCATTTGGCTTGCATCCTAAGGTCTGTAATTCAATTGCCCAAAGGAGCAGACCACATCACCAACACATTATTTGGGGTGAATAGTTTCATAAATACGGGTTAAATGAAACAGCTGT
This sequence comes from Thymallus thymallus, assembly GCA_023634145.1. Lineage (NCBI taxonomy): Eukaryota > Metazoa > Chordata > Actinopteri > Salmoniformes > Salmonidae > Thymallus > Thymallus thymallus. Next base: position 16,033,669 of record CM042417.1, read on the forward strand.
TGGCCATCAGACCAGGTATTGGGGACCCATTTAATACAGTGGGCTAATTACCTGTGACATCACAGTTGGCCCTCGTTAACGGTGGGACATTACCTTTTACTGTTGATTAATTGACTGGTGTGAATTAGCCATCTGTTGCTGCGTTGCTACCTTGAAGAGGTACCCTGTTGAAGGCATAGGACATACTGCACACCTTTCAAGGACATTGTCATACTTTAACAAGTCAACATTATGTGAAAGAGCTCAATTTAATTAACATCATAAAACATCCCCATCGAAATCAATCTGTTTTTTTGCATGGGCTGTGTCTCAATCCACCGCATCCGCCTGTCGGCCTTCCGCATCTGCGGTGCAAAGTGGCAGAGCTACAGCGATGTTTGTCAGACCAGGAGACAACCCAAAAATATTTTTTCTCACAAAAAAATGTCTGTAGCGTCTGAACAGTTTGGCCTACTCTCATATAAGATGAGACTTGATTGTGTTCTCTGTGTTGATCTACAACCCCTACAAGTATCACGGGACTCGTGTGAAGGTAACCCATAGAAATTAATGGGAGTATGGAGGTAGTTTTGTGCCAAAATAGTGTTAAATGTGTCCAGAACCAAAATTATTTAATGAACTTTCTTATCTCTTTCATATAAGACAGACATTTCAAAAGAAAAAAATATTACTGTATTTTTTGACATTTATGAAGGAGGTGACGTTTCTATGGGCTATAGTAGTAAATATTTACATTTTAAATGTATATTTGTTTATACATACAGGGGTTCAAAATGTAATAGCTTAATGATCCATGGTATGATCATCTAGCATAGACATGACATCAAGAACAAGATAAAACTAGCTGAAACGAGCCACATGGCAGCGTCTTGCCATTGTTGCTAGCTACAGTATCTGGCCATCCAGATCACAACCAGGGGTGTTTCTGGCCAATCTGGCACCCTAAGGGAGATCTCAAAAATACCAGCTTAAGGGGAACACTTTTTAATTTTACTAATATAAAACTGTTGAGTCGGCTGTGGATGTGTCTTGACCTATACATTTGATCACATATGAAAAAAACATAAGATTAAAACATATCACCATAGAATTATAGGTGACCGGCACAATTATAAGAAAAGATCATCACCACAATCTTAATCAAAAAGTAAATAGGCTACTCACTCTCAGAGGGGATTGATTGTGGTGATGGTTCCCCTTCAGTGGCAGCAGCATCTTCTTTGCCTCTCCCCAAACATTTCTTGAGAGCATCTGTCATATTTAGTTGCAAAATAATACATTCTAAAGTGTAAATGTTCACAACATTTCAGACACTCTGCAACTAACCAGCTCACCGCTGCAATTTTCTTTGCAACATTTTAAAACATTTTTGTCTCAAAATATTGGACTAAACTGGCCTTAAGGCTCCACTTCCACCCTTTGCCCACTGCCTTAGCACATGCTATGTATTTACTGCTACTCTAGTTCAGGTTTAGCTAGTTAGCAAGCTTAGCGCGCTACATTTCAAATAGCTAAAACCAGAGACAGACAGATGCTTTTAAAAATGTCCATAAAAAACATACCTCTATACTTGTCTTTTTACTTCCTCATCTTTCCTCATCCTTCTATATTGTGCCCCCGATGGCTTCGATCTTTTCATGAGAACAGCAGTCAGAACGGCAGTCAGAACGGCAGTCAGTACGGCAGTCAGAACAGCAGTCAGAACGGCAGTCAGAACAGCAGTCAGAACGGCAGTCAGAAAATGTTCAATGGATAAACTGTCAACTGTCGAGCGCACTCGACTCACCCACCGTCCACACCTGGCCCCGCCCTCCCTCACCACCATCTCTCCAGTCAGCAATACCATTTCATTGATAACAAATAATTAAGTATTTTTCAGTGTTTCTCCTATGTTATATTCAGAGCGGCTCCTAAACTGTCTCCCGGCGCTCAAGGACCCGACGTCCATGAATTTAAAGTGCAACTTCTAAATGTCTGTTGGCTAGCTAACCAGATGCTAATCGCTAGCTGGAATGCTAAAAACATAGCTGCATAGCTGGATGGCGCAGCAGCTCTGACAATGATTTTTTTTTATATTGTTTTTTTTAATGATGAATTCCACTGTCGAAATTTGTCAACAGGGCGAGTGGGGGTGGGGGAGTGCCCCTGCAGGTGGCGCCCTAGGCGACCGCCTAGGTTGCCTATGCCTAAAAACGCCCCTGATCACAACAACACACTACCTTCTGCCGCATTGAGGGTGCGCATCATTTCCGTGATATTGTCAGCTAACCCATCTATTTGGAGTTGTTCTAGGAATTACATTATTTGGGCATGGAATGTGAATTCATACAGTGACCTCTGTCTAGAGACAATACTTTCTGAGGAGGTAGAATGAAAGGACTGCACTAAGCACACACTTCATGGTCTGTCCATTTAATAATAGTTTTCTAGGTTTGGCTTAACATTACCAAGAGATTTTAGAACATCTAAAATGTGCGATGAAATTTAACACAAATATAATGTATTGTAAACAGCTATCAGTAACTGCATTATTATTGACAATAGATGATCGTTTCAGTTGTCTTTCAGTTTATATTTATTTTCAAAGTAAAATAAAATGTGTGACATTTGAATTACATTACATAAATCAGAAATATTTTATCGACAAGAGAAAACAAATAAAACACTTTTATTTTCAATGACACGTCATTGTATTATGCTCTATGCAATGGACCCTATAGCCATACAACAGTTGCAACCATATACATTAAAATGAAAAACACGGAGAGAATAAACATGCCATTCATAAAAATATCTTTACAAAAATGTACATTTCTATGCAACAATATTTTATAATTGTTCATCTCTAAAAGACCCTTTTCCACTCCCAACCCAAGTACAGTATGGTTTTCTTTTAACACAGGGGGTCAATTGCAACAAGGTCATGATATCATCTAACTTTCCGGGCTTTAAGATCATCTCCAATTCTGTGATGTTTCCATGGTTTTTGGTTAATCCTCTCCACTGGCACCAAATTACACTTGTTGCTTTTGATAGCAAAGTTTGCTTTGGTAGCAAGGTGCAGAGTAGCATAAACCACAGACAAAAGTATGGAGTTAGATTTGAGTTAAAGATGACCTTGTATGCAAAACATGACATGAAATACTACTAATTGCATTACCCGTCAATAAACAAACAAACAAAGAATTGGTCTATCAAGACTCTTTTTCTACACTCAATGGTGTCAGCTAAGGATTCAATCAAAGCCTGCAATGCGATCAATCCACACTGCTGAACCATCTATGCTAAAAACCCTTTCAATAGAATTAAAATTTGAATTTTCTCTTGATACACATAGTAGGCCTACATAATTATCTAATGTATTACTTTATCTACTTAAAATATGCTTTCAGTGGTATAGTGACAATGGGTTTCAGCAGTGTGGATATTCCACAGTGACGACCTGATTGAATTTGTTTTTGAGAGTAATGAATGGAATGCTTTTTTCTTCTTTTTTCTTTTTTTTACACAAGATCATATATCATTGTGAAATCATAGAAAGAGCAGACGATTATATCGATACACTTTCTTGTACACTTTGTAGGTTGCGATTTCTCTGCTGAAAGATCTTTGTATTTGGAGTAGAATTCAAAAGTTTCAGAAACTGCCTCTACACAATAGTTGATTTTCCTACAATCCACTCAAATTTATGATCATTTTCTTAAAGACATTCCACAATACAAAGGTAATATTGATAATATTAATAAACAGAAATAAAATTTGAGTGTACAAGAAAGTGTATCGATATAATCGTCAATTCTTTCTATTTAGGTTATCTGAAACTTTGAATCAATGGAACTCTGTTTCACCTATTAGGTGACTCAATTACAATAAAAATCAGCAAAATCAACAACATAAAAATGATAATTTCAGTAACAGAAAGATATTTCAACATCCAATCCCAATAATGAGTTTAAAGTAGTCTAATTAGTTCATTGGGAGCAATTTCATTAATGATTCAATTACACTGATTTGCTAAATTGGATGAGATAAGTGACAGTACAGCACTATAATTCTCCCTCTTTTCATTTTTGCTCAGATAAGTCTTTAAACCTCTGCGCATGTGGTACTGCGGTGGTGGTGCGGTGAGCTAAAATAAGACAAAAGAAGACAAGTTTCTCTCCTTGTCTCCTCTCCTGAGTACAGGTCAGATCCGTGTTGAGAGAGACGGCACAGCTTCCTACGGAGTGATGCATGCTGTGTAGAGCAAACTGTGCAGGGGCGGCTACAGCGAGACACTGCTCCCTGGTAGGAAGCCCGTTTTCCCCTTTGAAATTTGGTAGGTCGGAATAAAGGATGGAACATCCACCCCAGGGCAAGCATGTGATAAACGGATAAGCTGGAAAAGTTACGCTAAAGCGATCGCTTATGCATGGGTAAGACTGATGTTCCTCTGTACCGTTCCAAATCCTTAAAAAAAACATTTGTGATCTCAATAGTGCATGATTTATCATAATTTATTACTTTTGGGCCAAATGGAAAAAAACAGAGATCAAATCGACAGGACAAAAACGTAAACGCTAATGCAAAAATGGTCCTCTTTGACTGTGTTCAACACTGAAAAGAAAAGCCATACACAAACTAATATGAACATAACTCAAGGGAGTGACCGTTATCATCAACATCAACAAATATTCCACTCCCCTACAATTTTAATGAGTATTTTCTTCTCTCTAGCATCAATATGATTGAATCAGTCTCTTGAAAACAACTGCAAATTGAATATCTAGGAGTGAATTAGGGCAGATGCAGTAAAATGCATTTTTTTCAGACAGCAGCAGGCCATATTCATATAGTTACTGCTGCACAGTGGGGCATCTGAATGTTGCTCAACGTCTCTGCTACACATAGAGAGATGGAAAAGAAGGAAACTGCCATCTTGTTTTTACACCACACAATGGTTCCTTCCCCCAGAGATCCTTTGGTTTCTCTAGGAGGTGATGATGATGTCTCTTGATGCAGTGGAGAAGACGGAGAGATGTCCGCTCCCTCGTCCTGAAGATATAAACAAAAGACAAAAATGCAGATGAGAAAACAGGAAGGCTTTTCTTTGTATTAATGTGACTATTTATAATACTGCAAATCGGACGATTACACGGTGCTTAATGCTTGCACAGTTAGAATTTGTCTCTGAAATATTTGGGGAAGTTTGTTGATCCTTTTGGGAATAGGGACTAGAACTTCCCTAATCCTTTTTGGAATAGGGACTAGAATTTCCCTAATCCTTTTGGGAATAGGACTAGAACTTCCCTAATACTTTTGGGAATAGGACTAGAACTTCCCTAATACTTTTGGGAATAGGGACTAGAACTTCCCTAATCCTTTTGGGAGTAGGGACTAGAACTCCCCTAATCCTTTTGGGAATAGGGACTAGAACTTCCCTAATCCTTCCAGACATTCTATCTAGAGCTCTTCACTGTGATGTTCAATCCAATCCTTGCCACCAGCAAGTATATAATGTATTTGTCACATGTGCCGAACACAACTGTGATCTGCTTACTTACGTGCCCTATTCCAACAATGCAGAGTTAAAACGTAAGAAAATTAGCTAATAAAAACACAGTAAAATAACAATAACGAGGCTATATACAAGGCGTAACGGTACCGAGTAAACGTACAGGAGTACGAGGTAGTTGAGGTAATTGAGGTAATATGTACATGTAGGTAGTTGTAAAAATGACTAGGCAATCGGGATAGATAATAAACAGAGTAGCAACAGCGTATGTGAGGAGTGTGAAAGTGTGCCTATGTGTGAATTAGTGTGTGTGTGTTTGTGTGTGTGAGTGTATGTAGTGTGTAAGTAGAGTCCAGTGAGTGTACATAGGGCCGGGGCAAGAATGTGAGTGCAAGAACAAGGGGGTCAATGAAAATAGTCTGGGTAGCCATTTGATTAACTGTTCAGAAGTCTTATGGCTTGGTGGTAGAAGTTGTTTGCAGCTGTAGAACGTTTTGAGGATCTGAGGGCATTGTTATTACTCTTCAAGACTGTGTTGGTGTGTTTGGACCATTATAGGTCCTTAGTGATGTGGACACCGAGGAACCTGAAGCTCTCGACCCGCTCCACTACAACCCCCTCGATGAGAATGGGGGCGTGCTCAGCCCTCCATTTTATGTAGTCCACGATCAGCTCCTTTGTCTTATTGATATTGAGGGAGAGGTTATTGTCCTGGCACCACAAAGCCAAGTCCCTGACCTTCTCCCTGTAGGCTGTCTCATCATTGTCGGTGATCAGGCCTACCACTGTCGGCCGAAACAGATGGTGCTCTCATGCGTGGTTCAGTGTTGCTTGCCTCGAAGTGGGCATAGAAGGTATTTAGATCATCTGGTAGACTCCAGTCATTGAACAGCTTGTGGCTGGGTTTCCCTTTGCCACATCCAACGAGCATCAGAGCTGGTGTATTAGGATTCTATCTTGGTCCAGTATTGCCGTTTTGCCTGTTTGATGGTTCGTTGTTGGGCGTATTGGAATTTCTTATAAGCGTCCGGATTAGTGTCCCGCTCCTTGAATGTGGTGATCACCGGCCATAAGGAGCATTTTCTTGTTTGCTTATGGCCCTACAGCTTATTGATTGCATTCTTAGTGCCAGCATTGGTTGTGGTGGTAAATAGACAGCTACAAAAAATTATAGATGAAAATAGTGAGGTATTCTAACTCAGGCGAGCAGAACCTTGAGACTTCCTTAATATTAGAGATTGCGCACCAGCTGTTGTTAACAAAGAAACACACGTCCCCTCCGCTGAGCTTACCTGAAGCTGCCTTTCAGTCTTGCCGATGTATAGTAAAAACAGCTAGATTAAAATGTTTCATGTCCTTGTTCGTCCAGGACTCGGTAAAACATAAAATATTACAGTTCTTCAGATCACGTTGGTAGGATAATCTTGAATGGCGCTCATCCAGTTCATTCTTCAGTGACTGCACATTCTCCAATAGAATGGCGGGTAGAGGTGGCTTATCCACTCTCCGAGTCTCGTCAGGTATCCCACACCGGCCTCTATAGCGCCGCCTCATCCTTCTCCAAGTGTCAGGGATTTGGGCCTTGTCTGGGATAATCAATATGTCCTTCGCCTCTGATTCATTGAAGAAGAAGTCCTCATCCAAATCGAGGTTAGTGATAACTGTTCTGTTGTTCAGAAGCTCTTTTCGGTCATACAAAATTATGGCGGAAACATAATGTACAAATAAAGTTAAGATCACCGCAAAAAAATACACAAATTAGCACAATTGGTCAGGAACGGCTGCTATTCCCACCATAGTAATTGGTCTTATGTGTTTTAGAGAACATTCTTATGTCTTAGCGGAACAATTTGAGGTGTTTTAGAAAACAGTCTTATGTCTTAGCAGAACAGTCGTATGTGTTTTAGAGAACAGTCTTATGTCTTAGCAGAACAGTCGTATGGGTTTTAGAGAACAGTGTTATGTCTTAGCAGAACAGTCATATGTGTTTTAGAGAACAGTGTTATGTCTTAGCAGAACAGTCGTATGTGTTTTAGAGAACAGTCATGTCTTAGCAGAACAGTCGTATGGGTTTTAGAGAATAGTGTTATGTCTTAGCAGAACAGTCATATGTGTTTTAGAGAACAGTGTTATGTCTTAGCAGAACAGTCGTATGTGTTTTAGAGAACAGTCATGTCTTAGCAGAACAGTCGTATGGGTTTTAGAGAACAGTCATGTCTTAGCAGAACAGTCATATGGGTTTTAGAGAACAGTGTTATGTCTTAGCAGAACAGTCATATGTGTTTTAGAGAACAGTGTTATGTCTTAGCAGAACAGTCGTATGGGTTTTAGAGAACAGTCATGTCTTAGCAGAACAGTCGTATGGGTTTTAGAGAACAGTGTTAGGTCTTATCAGAACAGTCGTATGTGTTTTACAGAACAGTGTTATGTCTTAGCAGAACAGTCTTATGGGTTTTCATTTTTTTTTTAAAGTATGCGCTCTGAGGTTGTGCTGCATATGGATGGGGCCACCGATTGAATTTGAAAGTGGCAAACATATCACGAGGAAAAGAGGAATGGCAGTGTGACATATGGCTGTTTTATATGCGGATGAGCCTCTCCAGATGAATGGATAGACGGGGAGAGACAGAGAGAGAGAGACAGACAGACAGAAAGAGAGAGAGACACAGAGAGAGAGAGAGAGAGAGACAGACAGAGAGAGAGAGAGAGAGACAGAGTGAGAGAGAGACAGAGAGACAGAGAGACAGAGAGACAGAGAGAGAGAGAGATAACTTGGCATTGTCCACTACAGCCATATACTGTGACTTTTAACAACATGTATGGCCAACATAGTACTTTACATATGATCTCTCATGTAACATTTCCTCCATCAACCTTAACCCAAAGAAAGACAACACATTAAATTATAATAAAAAGTAATAAATACTGTAACAGCCATGAATAGAAAATGTTCTCTAGTCTACATCAAAGCTAGTGGTCTCATCTATCAGCCAGTCTCTCAGAGAACTTTGGATTTATGTAGCATAATTTGGACAGAAATCATAAATACTACTAAGTAGCCCTGCTAGGATAACTCTGCATGCTAGGCCTAGTGCTGATGTGGCTTCCTCTGTCATTACCCTGAGCCTGAGAGGACGACAGGCGAGAAGAACAATTTTCCTCGGGCCCTACCATTCAGTCTCTACTTCCACACTATTAAATGAGATGAATGTTGTTTGTGGCCAGTTTTGGCCCATTGCAACTCCACCACTATGCCCTCTGTCAACGTCTGCATTAGCTGCCCTTCACTGGAGCTAGCTGGCCCTACGTCTGTCACAGTGCTTTTACTTTAGAACATGATTGATGAGTGGATGCTTGGTGATGGTAAAGATTAAGGGCTAGATTCTATCAGATCCGCGCTAGCCGACCACGGCATGGCGGTTGTTTTGGTGGTGTTGGAGGTGGAACTGCATTACAGCTGTCAAATCCACAAGTCTCTCCTGGCAATAAACCTAAAGCGGACATTGCCATTGGCTGCCCGGAGTCGCATTTAGAGAAATCTCATGCAGCCTTGTTTACAAGTTCGAACACTGGAATGTGAGATGTAATCTACACCTCGATTAGACTGATAGAAATCCTTTCGGGTTAATGTTTTTCAATATGAGTGTCATTAGTCCTAAGTAGCCTACACTTTCTCGTTCTGAACTTGTAATGCAAGTGGGACGGGTGTGGCTTTGTGACAATGACCGCAAGAGCAGCTGCTCACCGATTTTGACAGCTCTAACGCAGTTACACCTCCAACACAGCCAAAATACCAGCTATGTGGATGTCCGCTACCGCGTGTTAACCCTTGATCTGATTGAATCTAGGCCTAAAGAAAAACTCCAATAATTGTGTAATTTGGCTGACCAAACATGGCTGACCAAACAAGCTTAGATTATATGATTTTCAAAAAGGTTATTGGTTCGAAATTCTTACCTGTTCTCAGTTGTCAATGTCAGAAACATGGTTCTCTATCTGAAAAGAAAAGGACACAAAATGCATCAGTATTTAAAAGCCAATTTGGGCAGTTCTAATGTAATCAGCTATAAAACAAATCCTTCTTAAATCAGAGCTTAATACAGTGGTTTTCAAGGTGTTGAAGAGTTCTGTCAACTTGCAAAAAATGTCCTGTTTCATTGTGCATTACCACTGATCAATATGACCTTGAATGAAGAAACAAATAAATCTCCCATACACTCGCTGGGAAAAATAATCTCTTCTATTAGCGAAAAGACAGGGCTTAGCTCTTGGATGGCATGCACCTGCTCTATTTTATAATGGGTCATAAATATCACATAATAGGGAAAGCATGGTGGCATTGAACCACAAATGAACCACACAGGTAATTCCTTTGATCTTCCTGCTTGAACTTGAAATAATGTGTACTCTGTGAGGAGCCGGGCACAACAGGGAAGATATGATTCTTTAGAAAAATGACATGTTCAAAAAGCGTACTATTTGTGATAATAACTGTGAGAAATATCAATACGGTAAGTTGTTGACTGAAGGGATCAATTAAATAAAGGTTAAAAAACAATAATAATAATACTAATAATGATTGGTGTCACATCAGCTGTTCCAGAAGTTATCAAAAAGGCTTTCACTTTTCCCTCAGTCCAGTTCTTTGTAGAGTATAAAATGGTGACTTTGAAGAACACTTTTGGTTCCCTCAGTAGCAACTCCATCTTCATTTTCATATTTGGACCGGTTAAGACAGGCCTCCAAGTCCCCCTGGTGTGTCTGCAGCGCCCTGTTTTAATTACAATCCATGACAGTGTGGTGTGTGTGTGTGTGGTGTGTGTGTGAACAGGGACCTGCCACAGCCTCCACTTGAGTCGGGCTGTCAGGGAGAAACTGTCAGTCGTGGCGCCCTCATCATTCACTCATGAGCAACCTCACACTGCTTTTCAGATCTTAAGCCATGAATAATTCGGCAGATTTAACTTTCTTAAGGGCAAGACTGGTGTGCCCAATTGAAATCTCCCATCCCAAACCACTGTCTCCCCTGACCCCCTTCCAGGCCTCCCCTTCATCACCCATTTCCCTTACCAGATGATGGCTGCCCTCTTCGTCGTAGTCATCCTCGCCTCCGTCGGTCATCTCTCCAGCCTCGACATCCAGTGCCCTGTCACCAGCCTCCTCCCCGGAGTTCTCGGCTGTCTCCGACACAGACTCCTCGTGGAGAGAGTCACAGTTGTCCTCGTACTTTCTTTGAGCCTCTGGAGTAAACGTGAAAAGAAAAGAGAGTTAAAAAAAAGAGCGAGAGGAGGACAAAGAAATGAGACCAAAGTAACAACTGACTAGCTACTCTGAGGGGATAAGGAGTGACCTCATACCATCATACTAATAAGTCTTGGTGAAACCGTGTTTAATATCTGAACTAGCTTTAAATGTTCTTCTACTTCACCTTCCCTGATGTGAGACTGTCCTCTAGTCTAGGACAAACTATAAAGGCCCCTCATATAAACTGAATTAGTCCAGTGTTGATACACGTCTACTGTTATGACAGAGAGCTCGGGCCTCTTATCTTGCCATTTTGTCAGGAAGACTGATGGCTGGTGTGCTCTCTTAATTTTAACCCAGCGTTTTATTTATTTTTCTGCTGGCAGGTTCCCACCTCATATTGTTTTTCTCTCTCTCTTTGACACCATTTCCCTCTCTCTCCTTTTCTCTCTCTCCCCCTTTCCGTCTTTATCCCCCCTCTCTGTCTCACCGGACTCGGCTCTCTGCTGTTTCTCGATCTTCTCCAGGCGACCCAGCAGAGAGTCGATTTTTATCTTGATCTGAGTTAGCTCTCGCTTAATGGTCTGGAGCTGGTCCGTCTTCACTGCTGAGACATAATCAAAAACACAAAGAGACAATAAATCGATTTATTATACCATAGTGTGGGTTTATTTTACAAGTTTATTTTTCTTTTAAAACCAACTCCACGATTCATTTTCATAAACAGCGTATCACGGAACTGATGTTATCATCTGGTCGTACACCAGGACTCTCCTATCATTCTATCAAGCCAAATTACATTTTCTTCAGGGGTGAACATATCATATTATCCGACCGTGTACAGTTCTCCTATTCCATATATGAACCCGCTGCTTTCAATTTGGAGATTAGTTTATGGCTTACATTTACATAGACACTCTTATGCAGAGTGACTTACAGCAGTGAGTGCATACATTTTCATACTGGTACCCCGTGGGAATTAAACCCACAACCTTGGAGTTTCAAGCGCCATGCTCTACCGACTGAGTTACATGGGGTACATGATGATGTTTGGTTCATGCGCATTACCTGCGCTAATAGCTGTAGCCAACCTCTTTCCTTATCATTGCTGATTACTGTTTGGGAACATAATAAGACAACACAAAAGGGGATGATGCCATTTTTAAAATTATGTAACAACAGACCTGGGTTCAAATGTGTATTTGATTATTTGTCATTTAAATAATACATTTTCTGTGTATTTGAGTATTTTCAAATAATGTTGCAGAATCCACTACTTTTATTTCAAGTACTATTTTCAAATACCTGGGTTAAATGCATGGGAGTGTTAGTGTATTTGAGTATTTTCAAATACATGCCAATACTTTCCAAGTATATTTCCAGATACATTCCAATATTCAACTTCTTAAAAAATATCCAAATACTCACTTCCAAATATATATATATATAAAAAAAAAAGAAATACCCTAAATAGTATTTGAACCCAGATCTGTGTAACAAACAATGAACAATAAGTAAATTGCTGCATTACATGGTTCGATCAAATATGATTATTTAATAATTAAAAGCTGATAATTTATTACATATATATGTCTTATGTGAATAAGTACTGTATTTAAAACAGATATCTAAATATAGAAATAAACTGATAAGCATCATGATGTTTGTAAACTTGTGGAGGTGTGGATGTTTGGCTGCATTCTTACACTATATATAACCACAGATGCTGATGTAAAAATTGGTCAACCTAAAATGTCTGAAAAGCTACAAACGGCACCCTATTTCCTATACATTTATTTTAGTCAAAAGCAGTGCACCAGGTAGGGAATAGGGTGCCATTTGGGATTCAGCCCCAGTATGGGATTTGACATTGAAATGTCAGTATAGAGATCACATCCACTTTAAAAATAGGCCAACCAAATACATAATATCTGACGTATGTCAGATTAATTCTGCGGAGGCCCATATCTCTGATGTACAGTAGACATTAGGCTGTATACTTAAGTAGCTGGAATTACTAGGAATTCCGGGTTTAAAAAATATATATATATTGTGCTTCACTACATTGACGGTTGTATATTATAATTATTATTATTATTATTATTATTATTATTATATTTTTAAGGGGGTAGATCAGCTTTAATACTGCAGATAGATTGTGGCTTCCATCAATGTAATATTCGGCATCCGTTCCAATCCCCCATATACTATATATATATATGTATGTATATATATACAGTACCAGTCAAAAGTTCTGACACATCTACTCACTCCAGGGTTTCACTTTATTTTTAGTATTTTTTACCGGTGCAGAATAATAGTGAAGACATCATGAAATAACACATATGGAATCATGTAGTAACCAAAAAAGTGTTAAATATATCAATATATATTTTATATATGAGATACTTTTAAGTAGCCACCCTTTACTTGATGACAGCTTTGCACACTCTTGGCATTCTCTCAACCAGCTTCATGGGGTAGTCACCTGGAATTCATTTCAATTAACAGGTGTCCCTTGTTAAAAGTGAATTAGTGGAATTTATTTCCTTCTTAACGCGTTTGAGGCAATCAGTTGTGTTGTGACAAGGTAGGGGGGTATACAGAAGATAGCCCTATTTGGTAAAAGACCAAATCCAATTTATGGCAAGAACAGCTCAAATAATCAAAGAGAAACGACAGTCCATCATTACTTTAAGACATGAAGGTCAGTCAATCCGGAACATTTGAAGAACTTTGAAAGTTTCTTCAAATGCAGTCGCACAAACCATCAAGCGCTATGATGAAACTGGCTCTCATGAGGACCGACACAGGAAAGGAATTCCCAGAGTTACCTCTGCTGCAGAGGATAAGTTCATTAGAGTTACCAGCCTCAGAAATTGCAGCCCAAATAAATGCTTCACAGAGTTCAAGTAACAGACACATCTCAACATCAACTGTCCAGAGGAGACTGCGTGAATCAGGCCTTCATGGTCATTAGACCGGTGGAAATTTGTTGTTTGGTCTTATTTGAGATTTTTAGTTTCAACTGCCATGTCTTTGTGAGACACAGAGTAGGTGAATGGATGATCTCCGCACTTATGGTTCCCACCGTGAAGCATGGAGGAGGAGGTGTGATGGTGTGGGGGTGCTTTGCTGGTGACACTGTCTGTGATTTATTTAGAATTCAAGGCACACTTAACCAGCATGGCTCCCACAGCATTCTTACTGAATGATTCATGAATGTATTACATATTTTTTCCCCTCATCAATCTACATGCAAAAACTGTATTCAGACCCTTTACTCAGTAGTTTGTTGAAGCCTTCTTGGGTATGACGCTACAAGCTTGGCACACCTGTATTTGGGGAGTTTCTCCCATTTGTCTCTGCAGATCCTCTCAAGCTCTGTCAGGTTGGATGGGGAGCGTTTCTGCACAGCTATTTTCAGGTCTCTCCAGAGATGTTAGATCAGGTTCAATTCCGGGCTCTGGCTGTGCCACTCAAGAACATTCAGAGACTTGTCCAAAAGCCATTCCTGCGTTGTATTGGCTGTGTGCTTAGGGTCATTGTCTTGTTGGAAGGTGAACCTTCGCCCAGTGTGAGGTCTGGAGCAGGTTTTCATCCAAGGATCTCTTTCTACTTTGCTCCGTTCATCTTTCCCTCGATCCTGACTAGTCTCCCAGTCCCTGCCGCTGATAATCATCCCCACAGCATGATGCTGCCCCCACCATGCTTCATCGTAGGGATGGTGTCAGGTTTCCCCCCAGACATGACGTTTTGCATTCAGGCCAAAGAGTTCAATCTTGGTTTGTTCAGAAAAGAAAATCTTGTTTCTCAAGGTCTGAGAGTCCTTTAGGTGCCTTTTGGCAAACTCCAAGCGGGCTGTCATGTGCCTTTTACTGAGCAGTGGCTTCTGTCTGGTCACTCTACCATAAAGGCCTGATTGGTGGAGTGCTGCAGAGATGGTTGTCCTTCTGGAAAGTTCTCCCATCGCTACAGAGGAACTCTAGAGCTCTGTCAGAGTGACCATCGGGTTCTTCGTCACCTCCCTGACCAAGACCCTTCTCCCCTGATTGCTCAGCTCTAGGAAGAGTCTTGGTGGTTCCAAACTTCTTCCATTTAAGAATGATGGAGGTCACTGTGTTCTTGGGGACCTATTTTGGTACCCTTCCCCAGATCTGTGCCCCGACACAATCCTGTCTTGGAGCTCTACAGACAATTCCTTTGACCTCATGGCTTAGTTTTTGCTCTGACATGCACTGTCAACTGTGGGACCTTATATAGACAGGTGTGTGCCTTTCTAAATCCTGTCCAATCAATTGAATTTACCATCAACTTGTAGAAATATCTCAAGGATGACCAATGGAAATAGGATGCACCTGAGCTCAATTTCGAGTCTCATAGCAAAGGGTCTGAATATTTATGTAAATAGGGTATTTCTGTTATTCACAACTATTTAGCAATCTCTATGGCACAGCTGTACATTTTTTGATGGTTGAACATTTGTCAACCGTCAAAATAGGGTGAAAACAGACAGCAAACGTCTGAAACAAGAAAACTGACTTTGACACCTATCAAAGCTGGTCAGTGTCAGAACGAGGACGCATGAATGGCTGTGTGAAGCATTCCCCATTACTTCATTATGGGGCTTTAGCCTCCGAATCAGAAGCCACTGTTGTTCTGTCCTCTACTTTCTCACCAAGGACATGTCCTACACTCTTAGAAAAAAAAGTGCTATCTAGAACCTTAAAGGGTTCTTTGGCTGTCCCCATAAGAGAACCCTTTAAAGTACCCTTTTTGGTTCCAGGTAGAACCCTATTGGGTTCCATGTAGAACCCTTTCCCCAGAGGGTTCTACATGAAACCCAAAAGAGTTCTACCTGGAACCAAAAATGGTTTTACCTTGAACCAAAAGTGTTCTCCTCGGGGGGGAGTCAAAGAACCCTTTTGGAACCCTTTTTCTTTAAGAGTATACATTGTTGTTATGAGATCAGGAGAAAGAGCTTTATCTCTAGGGAAAGCAGATAGGGTCTTTGTCTCCCTTACCCAGTCCAACATCAAACCACAAGCACCTGACCCTAGAGGTGACATGGGCCCTTGTTGATCTGAAAGTGGAAGGTACTTGAAAGTATCGGTAAGGACATACATGTGGACAGAACGTGTGTATGCATTTTGTGGTGGTGTTTGTAAATGCATTTGCTGCATTCAGAGCAGCATTGTGTGTGTTTGTGTGGTATGCAATCCTACTTCAGAGGCAATGCAAAGTCTATGTGTGTATTGGAATGACAAGCCAGCCACCTGTTGTTCTCTAAAGTGGCCATGGACTATATTGTTTGAGCAGTGAGAGCTCTGGATCAACTGTACCACAGAGATAATAGAAAGTAGAGAAAAAAAGGTAGAGATGGAGAATGGCGCCAAGGAGGTGTGATATATGATACATTGAAGTTGCTGCATTGCTGTCCCCTCAATGCTTTTGGCACACACACAGGCACAGGCGCACACGCAAGCACGTACACACAGCAATTTGTTATTTCAACATCTTCAACAACAACTGTGTATGCTTTGGGCAACTTACTATAGTTGTCCTTTGATGATAAGAAAGTGGGGAGTCATTTCTAATTTATCAGTGACTTCAGGCCCTGTTCCTTTGTGCTATAAGCCACACGAGCCACAGATAGAGAGAGACTCCAGACATACCCGGCCTAATCCAACATAATTTCATCACCACATCCTTTGATAGCTCAGCATTACAGAGAAAAAACAACATAGTCCCCTGATAGTCTCTTTTATTTCTATGGGGTGGATGGATGGATCTTATTTTGGTACTTAACGATGACCCATAAAGAAGAATGTGTTCTTGGAGATAGCAAGGGTCTCTTTGAATCACTGCAAGATGAAGATTGCAACGGACAATGAGTGTTCAGATTGTTCTTACCGAAGTCATTTCAGTCCCTGGATAGCTTTAAGTCGATTCGAGCGCTTGGGAAATCTCCAGCATGCTCTGAGCAATATGGTCCCTTTTGCCACTGGCATTACTTTTGTTGTCATATGCAGAGCTTATCTCTATTGAATTGTGGAGGACGAAGAGGTCAATGCTGAGTATATTAGTTCATTTGTCTGCTAGCCCATGTCTTTGACAGCTATGGTTTACATAGCATCTGAATGGCTGTTATGCATCACAGCCCCTACAAACTATATAGATCCACCAAACCAAATCTTTGGACTATCTAACCATAGCTTGCTCCCAATCCATCTACGTCAATAGAAACAGCAATTTCTCACGGTTCCGACTTTACCGACTGTGGCTACCAGATATAGAACTGTGATGCCCGGCTTGGAGAAAAATCTATAAAGTCTATCCAAAAACATGCTTTTCCACTCCCTACATAAGTCCACTGCATCAGAGCCCCCTGACTGATGTCAGCAAGCTGTGGGTACTGATAACACTGCCCTGAATAAGGGAGAGGCAGAGTCCAATTATACAGCCCATGCCTTAAAGACTGCCGTTCAGGAACATAGAACTCTGATCAGCACGTTAAATGTAAAACACGGTCTTATTATTAATTTG
Source organism: Thymallus thymallus (assembly GCA_023634145.1). Taxonomy (NCBI): domain Eukaryota; kingdom Metazoa; phylum Chordata; class Actinopteri; order Salmoniformes; family Salmonidae; genus Thymallus; species Thymallus thymallus. The sequence continues at coordinate 16,050,953 of CM042417.1, forward strand.
CTAATCAAACAAGTCAATGTGGATCAGAGACAGATATGGGTTAATCGTTTGTGACTGGAAGGATACAGCGTTCTTAATCATTGTATAGGGAGATGACTCAGCATGTTTGAAAACATGAGGTATGTTGGGACATGACAGCTCCTTTTGTTAAGTATTTTTGTATTATTCAGATGGTTTACCAACGTGAAAATAGTTACTGTATATTCAGCAACTTAATCTGTCTGTACATATTTTCCTGTTTTATTTGATTATTCATCCCCCTCACATTCCAAGATACAATATCTATTATGTTTAGCTGAATGTTAGCCATATGTGTTCATCATTTTCCAGTCCTAGTATTGCTACATTGGAATCAGCCACATATACTGTATAACAGTTGGTGAACCTACACTTGAGTCCAGAAGAGGTAGAGGAGGAGGAGGAGGTGGGTGGTCTGGAGGAAGAGGAGGAAGAGGAGGTGGTCTTGATGGGAAAGGAGGTCTTCCCACGTCGTGTGGATGGAGCCAAGACCCGGGAGCGCTTCAAGGGGATCACTGCCCTGGGGGGTGGGGCCACCCGGCCATGGTAGTCGAACAGCCTGAAGACAGGAGGGAATTATACACAGAGATCAAATAGCCTAATTCATAATCCCATTCCACTACCTTTTCAAGCTTTTTTTTTATTATATGAAAGCAAGCTTTGCTTTTATACTCATGCTTGATTGAGCGAACTGTTTTGTGTTGTAGTAATGTGGGGCCTGCCTGTATGTCCTTAAACCTTTATTTTAGCAATACATGTCATTAAGGAAAACATTTATTTCATAACATCTTTTTTTGGTCAGTAGGTGCCCAACATAACAACAGGTGATGGTGTGTCGGACACAGTCACTCATATATAGTCGTCTATAGAGCCTGTCTACATTCCTGATTTCTGTAACCGTTAGCTTACCTGTGTAACATTTACATAAACTCAGGAACACTTTTTTGGTAGAGCATTGTGGTGCTCATGTGAATTTCTTTGCTTTTTTGGCTTCAGACCAATGCCTCCTTCTCACTGAAAACATTGTTATTTGTTTTTCATTTCCATCGTTTTTACACCGGAAGATGATTATACAAAATTATAAAACATTTACACATGCAAAAAGTGACTTTCGAAAATGTAATTTGTGCTTCCAATTATGTAAAAGAAAAATGTATGTGTTTTGTCTGACATAATTTATTGTCCATGGCCCGGTTTCCCAAAAGCATCTTATGGCTAAGTTCATCGTTAGAACCTTCATAGGCACATGGCTACATCTCAGAGCTGTTTCCCAAAACCATCATTACTAAAGTTGAAAACACTTGTTATTTATCGACTGCCTCAGACCACCCGCACAACAGATAACTGGTTATCTAGATGCTTTTTTTGCCCACTTTATACACATAAGATCTCTGCTAAACCTAGAATAAAGATGTTTATCTGTCCCTCTGTGACCATTGAAAACTTCACAACAAAGTTGACTACAACACAAAGTTGCCAATGTTGTTGCAATTTCTATAATCAAGCAAAGGATAAAAATATGCTTCAAATGAAAACATTTTACATTTTCTGTGTCAATACATGTTAGAATCCCCTTTTGCAGCGATTACAGCTGTGAGTCTTTCTGGGTAAGTCTCTAAACAAGATGTTTGCACATCTTGATCGGCCGTTATAGAAACTATGCATTGTTAAAAACACTCGTAAGCTTAATTTTAGGGAATCTTGTCCAGGAAAGAAGATTTTTGTTCTGGTCTGGACCAAATCTGAATCAATCATAGACGTCTATGTTTCACAAGTTTGGACAACACAGTACAGTACAGTAGAGTAGTGGTTCTTAAACCTCTCCATGGGGACCCCAGGCTGTCCATATAATTTATCTACTCCAGAGCTAGCACACCTGATTCAATAGCTAGTTCAGCGCTACAGCAAAATTGTGAAACATCTGGGGGTCCCCGAGGAGAGGTTTGAAAACCACTGCAGTAGAGCACAGCAGAGTGCAGAACATTACATTGCAGTAAAAAAAAAACATTCATTCAGAACCGAAAACATACCTGATTTCAATATCCGGAAAATAGGTATTTTGAACGTCTGGAAAATACGTATTTTATACTTCCATTCAAAACATAAAATGAACCTAACTTCAACATCTGGAAATATGTCTTTTAAACTTAATTTTACTTTCTGGGTTCAGATATTTGGGAACACACTGAAAAGTGACTTGACACTGTTGATTAAAATTGCATGAAGAAAATGGCATTAACAGAGGAGGGTGTACTGAATTAATGCATAATAAGGTAAGGGCTGGAACTTGTTCTGGATTCTTGAACAGAGATGTGTCTTCTGTCTCGTGTGTTGATATAGCTAATTAGCTAGCTAGCATGTGTACACACTGCAATGCACAGCCGATGCGCTACTTGCATGTGCATTGGCTGGGTTTAGATTGAACATAGCCAACTGTTCTTAGCAAGACAATTTGTTTTATTAGCTACAGTTTGAGTTGTGAGAGGCTGGTCTTGGTTGAAGAAATGTTAGCAGTGTTTGTGCTGACATCTTGCTGCACACGTAGATATCTAGCCAGTTCGACTGTATCATTCCAGAAGTAGCTAGATGAGCAATGTGCTATAATAGCAGTCAAGGAAGTTCGCTAGCTTATTTATTTGTGCTCTGATTTAGTTTACACAAATGACTTCAGCTATATGGAAAACCTTCCATAGCATTTTCTTTGCTTGTAGCTTGCTTCTCATATACTGGTATTAGCTAGCTAGCTGCTGCTGGCCAGCTACTAGCTAGCTGCTGCTGTTATGCAGAAATTGAGTTGTTGGTCCAGGTTTTAGAACTCTGAGATTTGGCTCAAAATATGTTAGCATTGTCAGAAATGCTACTAAAAGGTAGCACATCAGTGGTTCTTAAAGGACTGAAATATGCACGTGAGAGTGATAAATTATACAGTTAAGACAAAACTGCTGCACCTAAAAACATATTGAGTCCAAATGGATCCAAGTGTATGGGCCGCAAAAATTCTGACCACCCTAATGATAACGACCCTGTCAAGAATCCGGTATAGTGGTTCTCTGTAATGGCCGGACTGTTCATGACGCGAGGAGTGTGTTGTGTACCTCCAATCAAGTTGATTTGCACATTTTCATCGACATTGGCATATTGGCTTAGGTATGAATCACAGTATGCATCTTGTCATATGAAGTATATCACCCAACAATCTATCTATTACATATAACATTGATGGTAACTGCATAATGGTTATCTACGGTAGGTTTATCTAGCTTGGATTTGCTTATCAAATTGTCCTATGTTCAAATGCAGGAAATCCATTTTTCACAACCTAGGCCTCTGTCTCACAATATATTTCTATCCAGTATATCTAATTCTTTGACCTCTTAGTTATATATTGTTTCTGATCAATGACGTACAAATCTGTGCTCTACCATTTTGAAACCTTACAATTCACGTGTGTCATTTTGGATGCAAATAAAGGTCAAATCTCTCAAATGGCTTTTCCTTATTTTTCACATTGATCAAATTACTATTACACACTAATGCACTACCAATAATCTTCCCATCCATCTTTAAAAGAAGGGGGGGATAAATCAGAGAAGATGTGAATGTGAAAGTTAGGTGTCTTCCATGACTAATTTCACAGCGGAAGTTGATTTTTATCGCAGCTCTGTCCGAGTTGACATTTAGTAAATGTCTCACCAGACTAAAGCACTGAACACCAAACAAATTAGAGAAAGAAAACACAGGTTGATAAAGTTTAAGGACGTGCTCTATTCAGTCTTCTTTAAATGGATGAAACGACTGATTATTATTTTTCATCTCAAGGCAAATGGAGAGAACGTTGCTTAGCAAAACAGATAGCGATAGAACAATTTGAAGCAGAAGGTAATTTGATGAGAACATTTCAATCTTTCCAGTTCTTTTTTATTTCATAAAAAGAAGTTAATTATTCAATACATACCGACTGTAGAAATCATCCCTGTAGTAGTCGTAGTCAAATTCATAACCACTGGGGATAAGAGATAGAGAGAGAGAGAGAGTGTTAAGCATTTCATATTTACCATAAGCTCTGTCAAATGCTAACATATCAAAACAGAAACCGTTTGATCCAAACAGACATATAGGTCAAGTCTTAAGGTCACCGCAGATGGAGAAAAAGCTAATCTGACATGCGGAGGCCAAAGACTGACTGACAGGAATAAGAGTGGTTTCAGAGTGGTTCTACACTCAAGGCTGTAACCTGTGGATAAACCTAGGAAGGTCATAAGAACTAAGGTACCTCCATCAACAACACATTCATCAATCTCACATCAATTGGGAGCTCAGAGTAATCATGAGAAAATGAGTAATGACAAAAAATAGAAAACATGAGATACATTTCAGGGAGGAAAACATGTACAACTATTCAGAACAGGGATAATTTTTAATTAAGATTCATGCAAACATAATTTCCATTTAGAGCAGCCCAGTGTTGGTTTTGGCTCTCTAATTACCATGTTACATCACGGCTGTTTTGAGCTGTGCTATTAAAATGCAAATGAAGGTTTAATGAATTTGTAACATGAAAAACAATGTGCAAATTAATAAATAAGGAAACAAAGAGGCCTAATGGAACAAGCCAATGAATGTGACAACTACGAGTTGACAGGGTGTCAAGGGACCACTATACAACAGTCTGGTAACCATTAGTCTAGTAAATAGACCAATATGGCTGCATCAGTTATACACTAAGTGGCCAGTTTATTAGGTACAGTTTATCAGTTTATCTAGTTCCTTTGCCTCCAGAACATCCTGAATTCTTCGGGACATGGAAAACATTCTCCACACCTTTTCATCGCCGCCACCAGCCTGTACTGTTGGCAGGATGGGTCCATGGACTCATGCTGCTTACGCCAAATCCTGACTCTTAATCATTAATCCATGCCATTAGCATGACGCAACAGGAACTGGGATTCGTCGGACCAGGCAATGTTTTTCCACTCCTCAATTGCCCAGTGTTAGTGACCGCTGGAGCCGCTTCTTACTGTTTTTAGCTGATAATCAAATGTATTTATAAAGCCCTTTTTACATCAGCCGATGTCACAAAGTGCTATACAGAAACCCAGCCTAAAACCCCAAACAGCAAGCAATGCAGATGTAGAAGCATGGTGGCTAGGAAAAACTCCCTAGAAAGGCAAAAACCTAGGAAGAAACTTAGAGAGGAACCAGGCTCTGAGGGGCGGCCAGTCCTCTTCTGGTTGTGCCGGGTGGAGATTATAACAATTCATGGACATTAAGGCCAGTTATTTCTCCAAGATGTTCAAATGTTCATAGATGACCAGCAGGGTCAAATAATAATCATAGTGGTTGTAGAGGTTGCAACAGGTAAATACATCAGGAGGGAATGTCACTTGGCTTTTCATAGCCAGGCATTTAGATGCGGTAGAGAGCGCAGGTACGGTGCGATCGAGCGCAGGTGCGGTAGAGAGAGAGAGAGAGAGAGATGAAAGCAGCAGGTCTGGGACAACGTGGCACGTCCAATGAACAGGTCAGGGTTAGATAACCGCAGGCAGAAGAGTTGAAACCAGTGCAGCAGCACGACCAGGTGGACTGGGGACAGCTAGGAGTCATCAGGGCAGGTGGTCCTAAGGCTCAGGTCCTCCGGGAGGGGAGGTAGTGGGAGAGAGAGAGAATTAGAGGGAGCATACTTAAATTCACACAAGACACCGGAAAATAACACCAGATTTAATTAAAACTGACCCTGATAGGAGTGGAACCCGGTGTGTTCGTCTCCATGACAGGACAGACGAGTTGAGCGCTCAGAGATGTCGTTCTGCACACCGCTGTTGTAATGTGCCGTTATTTGTCTGTTTGTGGCCCGCCTGTTAGCTTGCGCCATTCATGCCATTCTCCTTCGACCTCTCATCAATGAGCTGTTTTCGCGCACAGGACTGCCTCTGACTGGATGTTTTTTGTTTGTCGCACCATTCTCGGTAAAACCCTAGACACTGTCGTGCGTGAAAAGCCCAGGAGTCCGGCATGCATGGAACCAACGATCATACCACGCTCAAAGTCGCTTAGGTCACTTCTTTTGCCCATTCTAACGTTCAATCGAACTGTAACTGAATGCTTCACTGAATGGCCACGTGACTCACTGTCTGTAGGAGCGAACCATTTTCATGAATGTGGAGGTGTACCTAACAAACTGACCACTGAGTGTATTATACATTGACCAAAAAATATTGCTTTGATGATCATGAGACCTGTATGGGAGAAATATTAGGGCCATGTGTAATAAGGCTTTCATATTCAACATTTTCTGCATGGAATGCCTTTTTTTTAATGTTGGATCTGTTTTACTTCACAATTTTAAGGATATGTCAAGAGTCAAATAACTAGTACATGGGGAGTAAAGGAGCTCCAGGTTTAAATGGGTAAATAAGAAATCACATTTTTCCCATAAGTTTTCATGGTTCTTATTTTTTGTGCTCTTGAGAAACATGGGCAAACTAAATCCCAAATCAATGATTTAAAACCATATCAATGTAACAGTTTAATTCTAGGATCGTGAGGAAAGAAACAAACACAGAACACTGACCTCTAACAAAAGAATGATGCCAGAGTTCTCATGCAAAGTCAGAGTATCTTTAGCCTAACGTAGCTGCTAACGGCAGTTTTCTATAGGTTCTTGCTGATTCACCAACTCCTAGACAAAATCTGAATTCGCATCACTCCTTAACATTCACCTGACACCACACAAAAATCCAATTCCTTTACAAGTTGTTACAGTAGGAGAAAGCCTCAGACACACACTTTAGACAGGTTCCTCATCTCTCCATAGCCGAGAGGGAGAGAGACAGACAGAGAGAGTGAGAGAGATCTTTACGGGTTTACCTGTAAACCGCCGACAGCGGCCGTTTGGAGCCTGGCTTGGGCCGGTATGGTTTGGGCTCCCCTGCCATGTTTATGTCTGTAGAAAACACACAAATAAAAGCAGTTCTTTACTCACCGTAAATTGTTTTCATCCACTCCTTCCGCCTCCCTAAAACAATCAAACACCTAAAGTACAGGCAACTCATGTCAGTACCAATCCTGTCACTGAAAAACTGTTCCGGCATCTAATCCAATTTAACACTTCAGTGTAGTGTAAATTACTAGAAAAAGTCAGGGTTTTGAAGAACCCTTTTCAGTAAAACTATGCAAAAATAGCATCAGACATCGTTATTTAGTGTGTAAATTAAATGTTTAACATGTGGTGTACAATGAGGACTGACGATGTAATACCGAACAAGGTCTGTCATCTTCAGTCTTGGGGGGATTCAAATACCTCTAAATGAACAATTCCAGGTGACTTACTATTTCAAATAATATAGTACTCTACATGTGAATATGTCCAACATCCTTCTTTTCTAAAGTGCTCTGAAGATAGCCATAACAACCTTGGTACCACGGAAATCAGTGTCCTTTATTAATTATTAATGGAATGGGCTTGCTTGGGAGAGAAGAGAATCCAACAAGGTAAGGATGCTGTAGAGCGAAAGCTCTTTAATTTACAAACATCCAGTGTTCGGTTAGAAAATAGATAGTTGAAGGAAAGAGAAAGTATGACATGAACTATTTTCTTCCCTTCGCTATCCTACTGTCTATGTACTTGCTCATGTGTGTATGAGACAGTGAGTACCATTGAGTACCATTGAAGGTCTCAACTGATCTGACTCGCTTTATCAGATGTACTGTGCTCACAAACACTGTGCATAGGCTATTCAAATGTCTATCTCTATATCAGCAAGGCTTTTACAATGTCTCCCTCACAACGTCTACCTGCCATACAATTCATCCCTGTTTATTGCGTGTCACAGATGCTCAAGAACTATTTGAACTGCAAGATCGTTCTAAAATGGCAACACAAGAGAGACAGGAACCCAGTACACAAGAGAGACAGGAACAGGAAATGACATCACTTCTCACAAAACAAGACCCTCGACGAGAGCTACAGTACAGGATGTTCACCAAATCTTTTTGTGGCCATTTGTATGCATACCTCACTGTTTAGGGTGCACTTCCAGTCAGTCCTTTCTAAGCAGATGTTAGTCTAAATGATGCATGTGGATCCGGCTGGGCTCATCGGGAGCAGCTGAACCTCACTAGTGAGATCTTAGCAGGGGGAGGCAGAATGAACGGCAGGAGGATTTCTGCAGCCTAGCTTCCTGCCGCTCTGCTCTCCACAGAAATGTGATTATGCCCACGGCTGTTTATACACTACGCTGTTTGACATCCTAAAACACTGCCTTGTTGATTTAGAATGTGTTAGAGAAAGTTTGTGGGGTGTGTATGTGTGTGTGTATGTGAGGCAGGGTGGCGATTATCAGTGAGGATTACTTTAATATAATCCTATTACCTAGGTGTGTGTGCGTGTGTGTGACTTTAAAATAATCCTATTATCTGGATTGATGTTTTCACATCAGATTAACTATTATATAATTCCACAGTAATGACACAACAATAGCTCAATATCAAATCATTTCTGGGTAGTAATTAAGTACCTTACTGTGATTGTTTTCAATGAAAATGGTAAAAAATAAACAAAAATAGCTTCTTAGCAAAGAGAAATTTTTCAAACAAGTGTGGAGGGGAAAACTAGCTGTTATTGGCAGAGAGGTTTGGAACTCTCTTTCTTATTGGTCTATTAACTAATTTACCGCATGGTGATGTCACCATCCCACCAAAACAGGCTGAAATTTCAGGTGGCCTTTTCAAATAGCTCTTACACTTAAAGGGCATTATCATCATTTTCACAATTTCACAGTATTATTTCAACCTTATAGTGTGGAAATATATAAAAAAAACATTAGCAACACCTGCTCCCTCCATGACATAGACTGACCATGTGAATCCAGGTGAAAGCTATGATCCCTTATTGATGTCACTTGTTAAATCCACTTCAATCAGGGTAGATGAAGGGGAGGAGAAAGGTTAAAGAAGGAGTTTTAAGCCTTGAGACAAATGTGCCATTCAGAGGGTGAATGGGCAAGACAAAAGATTTAAGTGCCTTTGAACGGGGTATGGTAGAAGGTGCCAGGCACACCGGTTTGAGATAGTCAAGAACGGCAACGCAGCTGTTTTTCAAGCTCAAAGGTTTCCCATGTGTATCAAGAATGGTCCACCACCCAAAGGACATCCAGGCAACTTGACACAACTGTGGGAAACATTATCCATTTGAAGTCATGTAAGTAATAACAGGTGATAACAGGTATAAAGATTAGGTAGTACTTTAGTATAACACAGAACAATCTCTGTATGGGTTAAACACTGCACACACAACTTGACACTGTGCCACTTCATCCAGCAACTTGACAGACCGTCTATCGGCATTGGCTCTGCTTGGCAATAGTCACTCTGCCAGAGGGTTTAGAACAATTTGACTGGGCCGTCAGGTGCTAACTCCACCGGAGGAGGGAGATCCATCAATGCTACAGCAACACCATTTGAGAAGCTAATCCTAGACCAGCCCTTAAGGCTCTCTCACTGGAGCATCAGCACAGTACAAGACAGAGACAATGTCTTACAATGAATGCAATGAATCAGATTCCCAGGGTCAAGAAGAGGGGTGTTGTCCATGGTGCTGATAAGGTGCAATAGAAAGAATATTGTTGCTGTTCGTGGTGCTGATATCAAGCACTTTGATGATTGTGGCTGTCCATACTACTGATATCAAGTACCACTACTACGGAGAATTTTGAGTATTGTCCATGGTGTTAAAGCAGACATCCACTCCTCTCGGCCAAATCCTAACTTGACATAAACGCATGCACATTTTATTTGATTTCCCATTGATTTCAAGGCATGACTATACAAATGGTCAAGTTAAGCCTTGGCACGTAGAGAGGAAGGACGCTGTCCATGGTGCTAAATCAGAGCTCCGTGGAGAGGAGGAGGGGGAGAGAACTCGTGACTTTTGGCTGCAGGAGAAATGAAAGCTTCCTGTTCAGACCGGCTTTCACACCGAATCACTCCCAGCATCCGCAATGAGAACTACTTCTTCAGCCTCTTATTCATCTCATTACACACCTTATACCAGAATACATACATACATACATACATACATACATACATACATACATACATACATACATACATACATACATACATACATACATACATACATACATACATACATACAGTGCATTCAGAAAGTATTCAGACCCCTTCACTTTTTCCACATTTTGTTACGTTACAGACTTCCTTCATCAATCGACACACAATACCCATGACAAAGCAAAAACCAAGCCATGAATTCGAAGGAATTGACAACGAGACAGGATTGTGTCAAGGCACAGATCTGGGGAAGGGTACCAAAAGATTTCTGCAGCATTGAAGGTCCCCAAGAACACAGTGACCTCCATCATTCTTAAATGGAAGAAGTTTGGAACCACCAAGACTCTTCCTAGAGCTGGCCGCCCGGCCAAACTGAGCAATCAGGGGAGAAGGGCCTTGGTTAGGGAGGTGACCAAGAACCCGAGTTCCTCTGTGGAGATGGGAGAACCTTCCTGAAAGACAACAATCTCTGCAGCACTCCACCAATCAAGCATTTATGGTAGAGTGGCCAGACGGAAGCCAGTCCTCAGTAAAAATCATATGACAGCCCTGATGAAACCAATATTGAACTCTTTGGCCAGAATGTGAAGTGTCATGTCTGGAGGAAACCTGGCACCATCCCTAAAGTGAAGAATGGTCGTGGACACATCATGCTGTGGGGATGTTTTTCAGCAGCAGGGACTGGGAGACTAGTCAGGATCGATGGAAAGATGAATGGAGCAAAGTACAGAGAGATCCTTGATGAAAACCTGCTCCAGAGCGCTCAGGATCTCAGACTGGGGCGGAGGTTCACCTTCCAACAGGACAACAACCCTAACACAGCCAAGACAACGCATGAGTGGCTTCGGGGCAAGTTTCTGAATGTCCTTGAGTGGCCCAGCCAGAGCCCGGACCCGATCGAACATCTCTGAAGAGACCTGAAAATAGCTGTACAGCGACGCTCCCCATCCAACCTGACAGAGCTTGAGAGGATCTGCAGGGAAGAATGGGAGAAACTCCCCAAATACAGGTGTGCCAAGCTTGTAATATCATACCCAAAAAGACTCAAGGCTGTAATCGCTGCCAAAGGTGCTTCAACAAAGTACTGAGTAAAGTGTCTGAATACTTATGTAAATGTGATATTTCAGTTTCTTATTTTATTTCAGTTTTTGCTTTGTCATTATGGGGTATTGTCTGTAGATTGATGAGGGGGGGAAAAAACTATATAATACATTTTAGAATAAGGCTGTAATGTAACAAAATGTGGAAAATATATACAGTATATACACTACCATTCAAAAGTTTGGGGTCACATAGAAATGTCCTTGTTTTTGAAAGAAAAGCACATTTTTTTTACATTAAGATAACATCAAATTGATCAGAAATACACTGTAGACATTGTTAATGTTGTAAATGACTATTGCAGCTGGAAACTGATTTTTTATGGAATATCTACATAGGCGTACAGAGGCCCATTATCAGCAACCATCACTCTTGTGTTCCAATGGCACGTTGTGTTAGCCTAATCAAGTTTATCATTTTAAAAAGATAATTGATCATTAGAAACCCCTTTTGCAATTATGTTGGCACAGCTGAAAACTGTTGGGCTGATTAAAGAAGCAGGCTCAAAAGCGGGCTCAAAATGGCCAGAAACAAAGAACTTTCTTCTGAAACTCGTCAGTCTTTTCTTGTTTTGAGAAAGGAAGGCTATTCCATGTGAGCAATTGCCAAGAAACTGAAGATCTCGTACAACGCTGTGTACTACTCCCTTCACAGAACAGCGCAAACTGGCTCTAACCAGAATAGAAAGGGGAGTGGGAGGCCCCGGTGCACAACTGAGCAAGAGGACAAGTACATTAGTGTCTAGTTTGAGAAACAGACGCCTCACAAGTCCTAAACTGGCAGCTTCATTAAATAGTACCCACAAAACACCAGTCTCAACGTCAACGGTGAAGAGGCGACTCCGGGATGCTGGCCTTCTAGGCAGAGTTGCAATGGAAAAGCCATATCTCAGACTGGCTAATAAAAAGAAAATATTAAAATGGGCAAAAGAACACAGACAATGGACAGAGGATGATTGGAAAAAAGTGTTATGGACAGACTAAAGTTTGAGGTGTTTCGGATCACAAAGAAGAACATTAGAGACGCAGACCAAATGAAAAGATGCTGGAGGAGTGCTTGGTGGAGCATGGTGGAGGCAATGTGATGGTCTGGGGGTGCTTTGGTGTTGGTAAAGTGGATATTTGTACAGCGTAAAAAGGATCTTGAAGAAGGAAGGCTATCACTCCATTTTGCAACGCCATGCCATCCCTGTGGACGGCGCTTAATTGGAGCCAATTTCCTCCTACAACAGGACAATGACCCAAAGCACAGCTCCAAACTATGCAATAACTATTTAGGCAAGAAGCAGTCAGCTGGTATCCTGTCTATAATGGAGTGGCCAGCACAGTCACCGGATCTCAACCCTATTGAGCTGTTGTGGGAGCAGCTTGACCGTATGGTACGTAAGAAGTGCCCATCAAGCCAATCCAACTAGAGGGAGGTGCTTCAGGAAGCATGGGGTGAAATCTCTTCAGATTACCTCAACAAATTGACAACTAGAATGCCAAAGGTCTGCAAGGCTGTAATGGCGGCAAATGGAGGATTCTTTGACGAAAGCAAAGTTTGAAGGACAATTATTATTTCAATAAAAAATCATTATTTATAACCTTGTCAACATCTTGACTATATTTCCTATTCATTTTGCAAATCAATTCATGTATGTTTTCATGGAAAACAAGGACATTTCTAAGTGACCTCAAACTTTTGAACGGTAGTGTATATATACTGTATATATACAAACAATATTGCACTTGCAGTACATTCACTTCTGTAATCATATGCAGGCCCTACAACACATATGATCCAGGTGGATGAATAAGTGAAAATCATACTGTATCTTCTCTGAAAGGATGAATAAATAAAGAAGTGGGTACAGGGTGAAATCTAATCGAGAGGCAGGGAGGCAGAGAAAGAGCGAGGGAGCAATCATTTCAGCTTCAGCTGTGTTCCTCTGACAAGTGAACATGCATCCGTGACTCCCTGGGGTACGGAGGCCTGCTTTTTTTTTATTGGACGCATTTGTGCCCCTCACATCCCCCCCATAGGAGTGAGATCTTCACTTATAAGACATTTTAATGCTGAGCCTTACCCGCGTGTCCTTCATATCTGACCTGTGCTGAGCCTTACCCGCATGTCCTTCATATCTGACCTGTGCTGAGCCTTACCCACGTGTCCTTCATATCTGACCTGTGCTGAGCCTTACCCGCGTGTCCTTCATATCTGACCTGTGCTGAGCCTTACCCGCGTGTCCTTCATATCTGACCTGTGCTGAGCCTTAACCGCGTGTCCTTCATATCTGACCTGTGCTGCCAAAGAGAGACTTGTTATTGTTATCCTAGAAGTGAGGAATGAATAATACCGTATCAATATGTGGAGGCCTTGACTATATAAGCCATGACTGCAATATTTAGTCATACCACCTCACCAACGTAGCCTTTCCACAGATATATAAAACTGTGGAAATAGCACTTTAGAGCATATTAAAATAGCGTATTAGAGTAAGTACTACTACAAAGTGAGGGATCAAACGAGCTGAATACCCATAGTGGCAGTAGCACGTTATGACCACAATTTAGATAGGTGCAGCACAGAGGAGAAGAAAAAGAGAGAGAAAGACATTGACAGAGTGAAATGACAGATAGACAGAGAGGAGATAGATATATAGAGAGAGGGGGGCGGACGGACAAGGAGAGAGAGAGAGAAATTAAAAACGTACTCATACTGCTGGGAGGGATTCCACCTAGTGTACTGAAGCAGATCTAAAAGGTGGTGTCCCTTTAAGCTAAAACCCAGTCCAGGCAGTAAGGTCAGACATTCTTCTCTCCTAACTACCCCCGCCAACACATGCACACACAGTCAGACAGCTAGAAAGGGCACTTCTCCAGTGCTCTGAGAGGTCAGACCTTCTCTTCACACAGACACACACACACACGGGGAGAGCCTGGGGCTTGAGGAAGGAGCTGGCAGATTTAGACTGCAGGGATCACCTCAAGGTCAGAGAGAGAGGGGGTAGAAACCCCAGACTCACTTACAGAGAGAGGGGGTAGAAACCCCACACTGAGTCTCTTTCGCTCTCTTTCTCTCATTGAAAAACACATCCCTTACATTTCCCTCAAACAGACGCAGACTCTGTATCCCCAAATACTGGCGTTTCCTAATACATCTTTGTCAAATTGACCATGCACCCTCCCTCCTCCCCCTCCTAGCCCTGCTGTCTCTTTGACAAGATAAACCTTAAAAGGAAGCGAGAGAGAAAGAGAGTTGTCTGCCGCCGCCAATCTTGCTTCTGTCTTTATTAATTGAACAAAGTATCTAATTATGGAAAGCGAGAAGCAGCGGGGGGGGGAGGAAATAAGAACAGAGGAGGAGAGGAGGAAACATGCTTGTGATGGACGTGTGGCGAGGCGGGAGAGCTGGCAGTGTTTAGTAGAATAGATTGCTGTAAGACCACCCAGTGGCCAACCCACACAGCTCATCAGAAGTTTGTCTTTCAGATGGGTTGAAATAGCTTTCTAACCGAGACTGTGCTGTTTAGACGTGAGCGTAGGTAAGGAGAACGATGAGGAAGAGGGAGGTTATGGTGAAGTTGTTCAGTGTAATGCTCAGTGAAAAGACAGCACATCGTCTTCAGTATAAATAACTGTGGGAAGAACATTGTCTGACTCAAACTGCCTTTGATTCTTGCTGGTGTTCACGTTGACATTTTTGCATCCCTTTTTTTATCTCTCTTTCTGTCTATAGAAAATAAATCTCTAGCCTCTTACATAAACAATGTCTGGAACACTGGAATGACTTAATGTACTAGGTTTTATCATGTCATACTTGGGTGAGGTACAAAGAATGTGAATTGTTGATGCAGAGAAATAAGATGTACGGTCTATCTAGCCCTTAGAGCAAGGGCCTGAGAACACTTATTATGCTTAAGATCCGACAGAAGAGCTACCACAAAGAGATGACCTGAAACAGCTGTCTAGTAGGCTAATATCATTCTGATTCCCTCTCTGGCCAAATCAAGCTGACGCGCACAGGTGAAATTGGTGGCAGATTAGTTTAATTGTTTGCAGCAAATATTTCAAAATGATCCATTTTGAACGATTCATTGACGAAGAGATACTTACGAGCTCAAAGAAACATGTTGCTGGTTTAAGAAATGTCCTCCTCGGGGATCAATAAAGTATCTATCTACCTACCTACCTACCTACCTACCTACCTACCTACCTACCTACCTACCTACCTACCTACCTACCTACCTACCTACCTACCTACCTACCTACCTACCTACCTACCTACCTACCTACCTACCTACCTACCTACCTACCTACCTACCTACCTACCTACCTACCTACCTACCTACCTACCTACCTACCTACCTACCTACCTACCTACCTACCTATTGGAGGATTCAAGCACTGTTAAGTACAACAATATAGATATCTTGGATATACTACGAGAGGACATCAATGCATTATGTGCTAGTCTAGAATTCAACCAATGTCAGATTGATGATCTAAGGAAAGGGAATACAGTGCTGAAAGGTACTGTAGACTATATTCATGGCAAGGTGGAGGTGGTGCAAAGGGAGAACACAAACCTAAAGAAACCTTGCTTCATGTACAGTGTCGATCAATGCGGGAAAATCTCATATTTTCAGGGATACCGGAGAAAGGCAGAAGCTGTGAAGACACTGTCCGAGACGTGCGTAATGTCACTTTCTCCAGAGTCCATAGAATGGGTAAGGCCTCTGGGAATAGGCCACGGGCTATTATTGCATGTTTTGAACACAAAAGTTAAGTTTTAATCCAACTATATCGGGACTCTAGAGTAAATCCCTGGATATATTAATCTAATGTTAAAATTTGAGTTTGTGTGTATCATGACAACTTCAACTATAATTAATACATGCTCTATTGATCTTTACATGACAAGGAAAGGGCTGCATATAGCTCAGGTTAATACTTGTAGCCTTCCTAACAAAACACATGAGGTGTTTAACTTTGTCAAAATTTGACCGAAATGCATTTGGAAGCTGTAAATGACAGGCAAATTAACATTCATGGATATAGTCTACTTAGAAGGGACAGGAATAGGAATGGTGGGGGTGTAGCACTGAATCATATACCTTTTAAGTGGAGGGATGGCCTTAATGTATGTCAAATAGAGGCACTATGGGCTCAAGTACATCTGCCTCACCAGGCACCCATATTGGTAGGATGTGTGTATAGACTTCTTAGATCTAAGGTGTCCTATCTGGATGACTTATGCACTGGGTTTGACCAGTCCACAGATAGTAACAGAAATGTATTTATCTTGGGTGATTTTAATATAAATTGGAAGAACCATAATAATTCAAATTGATGAGATATGCTGAGAGCTGTGGTTTGAAACAAATGGTTAATGATACTACCAGATCATCAACTAAGTTAGGTCACCAATCGGAAATGTGCATTGATCTGATCTTCTGTAAAATACCATTGCAATGCTTAAAAGCCAGATCAATGCCAGTGGGCTGGACAGACCAAAATATTGTGACCGTAACCAATGTTCCAAAGAAACCCTCCAAGGATTGTGGTCAAGAGATATCTTAACATTTAATCATGAGCAATTTCAGAATTATTTGGCTGCTGTACCCTGGGAGATGATTCATCTAGAGGATGATTTAAATCCTGCTACAGAATGTTTTATTGATTTGCTCACTGAAGTAATGGACCATCATGCCCCAGTAAGAAAGAGTACAGTTTGGGCTCGTCCATATCCATGGATTGATGATGAACTGGGTGAGGCATTTTCTCAAAGAAATATGGCAAAAGTCTTAGCAGCTAAATCTAAACTAGAAATTGATGAACAGAATTATAGAACACTACGTAATTATGCAGTTCAATTGTAAGAAAATAACGTTATTTTACAAAAAACATTTTATTGATTGTAAAAATGATTTTAAAAAGGTATAGAATACAGTTAAGGGCTTACTTGGTACATCTATCTCATCATGCCCATCTAGTGTGGAGGTTGACGGGAGAACAATAACTAAACCAGCTGATTTTGCCAATCATTTTGCAGATTTTTTTAGAAAGAAAATTAATTTACTGAGAGATAATGTAAACACCCATTCTTCCAAACAAGCTATTGTCCAATGGATTGATGATCATATTATAAGCAAAAAGAAACTGTCTACAAATGTTGTCAGTAGAGGAGGTGTTAAACATATTGAAGTCATTACCCAATGGTAAATCTACAGGTTATGATCTTATGGACAATTTTTTACTTCGCTATGCTGCTCTCCAGATAGCAGCTCCACTGAAATACATATTTCATTGGTCACTGGAAAAGGGGACATTTCCAAATGTATGGAAGCAGGCTAAACTGTGTCCAGTCCCGAAACACAGCAAAGAATCCATTACTCCTGCAAATAGTCGACCAATTAGTCTATTCCCTTCACTCAGTAAGATTTAGAGGGTATTATTGTGAGCAGACAAATATGGGAGTACATGGGAAATAATGAGCCACAGCCAATCAGTATGCTTATTGCAAAAACCATTCCACTGCCACTGCATTGGTTGACATGACTGACCAGTGGCTCATGGCTATGGATAATGGCAGGTTTGTTGGCGTACTATTTTTTAGATTTTAGAGCAGCATTTTATTTAGTGGATCATTCAAAAATGTTGACAAAACTATTGCATTATGGGTTTAAGGAGGCAGCATTGAAATGGGTACAGTCAAATACAGTTGAAGACGGAAGTTAACATACACTTAGGTTGAAGTCATTAAAACTCATTGTTCAACCACTCCACAGATTTCATGTTAACAAACTATAGTTTTGGCAAGTCGGTTAGGTCATCTACCTTGTGCATGACACAAGTAATTCTTCCAACAATTGTTTACAGACAGATTATTTCACTTATAATTCACTATATCACCATTCCAGTGGGTCAGAAGTTTACATACACTAAGTTGACTGTGCCTTTAAACAGCTTGGAAAATTATGTCATGGCTTAAGAAGATTCTGATAGGCTAATTTACATAATTTGAGTCAATTGGAGGTGTAGCTGTGGATGTATTTCAAGGCCTACCTTCAAACTCAGTTCCTCTTTGCTCAACATCATGGGAAAATCAAAAGAAATCAGCCAAGACCTTAGAAAACAAATTGTAGACCTCCACAAGTCTGGTTCATCCTTGGGAGCAATTTCCAAATGCCTGAAAGTACCACGTTCATCTGTACAAACAATAGTACGCAAGTATAAACACCATGGGACCACGCAGCCATCGTACCGCTCAGGAAGGAGATGCGTTCTGTCTCCTAGAGATGAACGTACTTTGGTGCGAAAAGTGCAAATCAGTCCCAGAACAACAGTAAAGGACCTTGTGAAGATTCTGGAGGAAACAGGTAGAAAAGTATCTATATCCACAGTAAAACGAGTCCTATATCGACATAACCTGAAAGGCCGCTCAGCAAGGAAGAAGCCACTGCTCCAAAACCGCCATAAATAAGCCAGACAACAGTTTGCAACTGCACATGGAGACAAAGATCGTATTTTAAAATGTCCTCTGGTCTGATGACCATCGTTATGTTTTGAGGAAAAAGGGGGAGGCTTGCAAGCCGAAGAACACCATCCCAACCGTGAAGCACGGGGGTGGCAGCATCATGTTGTGGGGGTGCTTTGCTGCAGGAGGGACTGGTGCACTTCACAAAATAGATGGCATCATGAGGAAGGAAAACTATGTGGATATATTGAAGCAACATCTCAAGACATCAGTCAGGAAGTTAAAGCTTGGTCGCAAATGGATCTTCCAAATGTACAATGACCCCAAGCATACTTCCAAAGTTGTGGCAAAATGGCTTAAGGACAACAAAGTCAAATATTGGAGTGGCTATCACAAAGCCCTGACCTCAATCCTATAGAAAATGTGTGGGCAGAACTGAAAAAGCGTGTGCGAACAAGGAGGCCTACAAACCTGACTCAGTTACACCAGTTCTGTCAGGAGGAATGAGCCAAAATTCACCCAACTTACTGTGGGAAGCTTGTGGAAGGCTACCCAAAACATTTTACCCAAGGTAAACAATTTAAAGGCAATGCTACCAAATACTAATTGAGGGTATGCAAACTTCTGACCCACTGGGAATGTGATGAAAGAAATAAAAGCTGAAATAAATAATTCTCACTACTATTATTCTGACATTTCACATTCTTAAAATTAAGTGGTGATCCTAACTGACCTAAGACAGGGAATTTTTACTAGGATTAAATGTCAAGAATTGTGAAAAACTGAGTTTAAATGTATTTGCCTAAGGTGTATGTATACTTTAACTGTATAACTGACAGGAAATAGTCCACCTAT
The DNA here is from genome assembly GCA_023634145.1 of Thymallus thymallus. Classification (NCBI taxonomy): domain Eukaryota; kingdom Metazoa; phylum Chordata; class Actinopteri; order Salmoniformes; family Salmonidae; genus Thymallus; species Thymallus thymallus. The sequence goes on from CM042417.1 coordinate 16,070,456, forward strand.
ATCAATGGGTCGTTTTCTTCCCCTCACACTTTAAACTGTAGAATACCGCAGGGCAGCTGCCTTGGGACATTTCTTTACTTAATATATACCAACGAGCTTCCTTATGCCTTATCAGAAACTCAAGCTACTATTTTTGCAGATGATACTACAATTTATATAGCAAGACAATCGGTTCAGCAGTAGTAGATCTGGAAAATATCAGGCAGTGGGTTTGCTGGAACAAACTTGTTTTTAACACCAAGAAAACCAAGGTTATGTTGGTCTTTGGCAGAAAGCAAACTACTAGGGGTGCAACTAGACAACTGCTTATCATGGTTGTCTCAAATAACTCACCTATCTAAAAAGAAAACAAAAAACTGCATGCATGATCAGAAGGATAGCTAAATATTTAACAGGAAAGATTCTTAAGCAAGCAACCCAAGAATTATTTGGGAGTCAGGTGAACTACTGTTCTGTGGTCTGGGGAAATGCATCAGCAAGTGAAATTAGGAGGCTGCAGATTGGACAGAACAAAGCACAGAGGATTGTTTTAAGGTGGAGCTATGGTTCTTCTGTTGTAGTCATGCACAATGCTCTTGGTTGGTCATCAATCAACAAGATCGTTGAAAAAAAAACATGCTTATTTTATTTCACAATGTGCACCATTTAAAACGGCCAAACTCCATTCACAGCAGTATTCAGTTGGTAAGAGACAGACATTCAGTAAATACTAGGAATAGATTGTTCACCATCTATATGTTATCCAGACAGAGAAGAGAAATAGGCTAAATAACATTTAGATTCAGAGCAATAAAGACATTTTATAATTTATCTGAGCAAACCAGCAAGTTTGTATATAAATTCAAACAATACTTTAGAACCATTTCAATATAATAAATTGGAAGGTTGTGCAGGACTATGGTAGATGAAGGAATCAATCATCTTTTCAGACTGTTAAGAGTATTTATCTGGTCAATATGTCAGTGTATTATGTCTGTTTGTAACGGTGTGTTATATGTGAAAATATGATCGATTTATACATTTTATTTTAATGTTTAAGGACTCTTGGAAGATAAGTCCAAATAAAATCCCTGCATTTAACAACACCACCTGTTCTTCAGACAAATAAAGCCTTCATGTACCCTGGTTTGTTTGCAATACAGACATCCGTTTTCCTGTCCTCCAGACGGAGACACTATTATCCTTTCCCTTTCCTCAAGCAGTGCGGCCTTCAACCGAGGACACGTATAGAAAGAGTCGCGCATCTTGCCAAAACCATTTACTCTGTCCTTTGTCACTTGAACATTTCCGTCTCTTTTCTCCTCTACGCTGGCTCAGTGCCAGACCTTTCAAGGGAGAAACTACCTGATTACTAATCAGGGCTGGCTACTAAAGAGGGTAACAGTGGGGAAAGGCTATATGCAGCCCGAGGTTACACTGTGATTTCATTACACAGTAAAACACTCGGCTGGCATTGAAGCTTGAGCACTCTGCATATCAAGGTGTTTTCCTGTAGACCTCCGCAAATCAAACAGAACAAGGCAATTCATTAAAAAAACATATTAAAGTAAAACGGTGAGTCTGTCTGTCTCTCTTTGAACTAAGGAGGATTATGCAAAGAGATGTCTCTGGATAATGAATAGTGTACACAGTGTGTTTGTATGGTCCTGTGTGCATAATGGTATGCAGGTTTTGCTCATCCACAGTTTATTTTCTGGCCTATTGTGTAACTTCTACAATGCCGTTCTTTGCATAAGTTGGCCTTATCGCACGATGAGAAAACATGTCCGTATCTGCCATCATGATCGAGAAGATATTGCTAACGGTATTGGCCTAGAATTTCCCTATCAGTGGAATGAGTGTATCCCTAGCCCTACTCAATCAAAATGACACTGGACAAAAAATAAAAATGCAACATCAAATCAAATCAAAGTGTATTTGTCACATGCGCCGAATACAGTGAATACAGATATGCATCTGTTAGTCACAGATACCTTAAAAAAAATTAGGGGCGTTGATCAGAATACCAGTCAGTATCTGGTGTGACCACTATTTGCCTCTCACGGATTGGCGCTCCGCCCTGTGTGGCGCCTGTTAAGCAGCTCCCATTGTTTGTGCGTTAATTATTGTTTTAGTATGTTTTTCGTCAGTTTTTATTGAGTTTTTTGTAGCAACAGTTGAACTATAATAGTTCAGGATTATGGAGTGCTACTGTTTTTAGCTTTTTGCACTCCAGGCTTCTTGTATTTCTATACTTTTTCATACTGCCGCACTATGTATCATGTATCGTGTATCTGTCTTCTGTGTATTTTCGTTCTGACATTTTGCAGCTGCCTTGTGTTTTTTCGTAGCTGCTTGACGAAGAAATTTACACTCGGGGATATCTATCTATCCATCCATCCATCCATCCATACATACATACCAAGCGACTCATTCACTCCTTTGCATAGAGTTGATGAGGCTGTTGATTGTGGCCTGTGGAATGTTGTCCCACTCCTCTTCATTGGCTGTGTGAAGTTTCTGGATATTGGCGGGAACTGGAACATGCTGTCATACACGTCGATCCAGAGCATCCCAAACATGCTCAATAGGTGACATGTCTGAGTATGCAGGCCATGGAAGAACTGGGACATTTTCAGGTTCTAGGAATTGTGTATAGACCATTGCATTATCATGCTGAAACATGAGGTGATGGAGGAGCTTCAGGATCTCTTCACGAATACTCTGTGCATTCAAATTGCCATCAATAAAATGCAGATGTGTTCGTTGTCCGTAGCTTACGCCTGCCCATACCATAACCCCACGGCCACCATGGAGCACTCTGTTCACAACGTTAACGGTTGTGAGGCCAGTTGGACTGCCAAATTCTCTAAAATGACATTGGAGGCAGCTTATGGTAGAGAAATGAACATTCAATTCTCTGGAAACAGCTCTGGTGGACATTTCTGCAGTCAGCACGTCAATTGCACACTCCCTCAAAACTTGAGATATCTGAGGCATTGTGTTGTGTGACAAAACTGCACATTTTAGAGTGGCCTTTTATTGACCCCAGCACAAGGCTCTCAAGTGGCGCAGTGGTCTAGGAGACTGCATCTCAGCTCAAGAGGCATCACTACAGACAACCTGGTTTGAATCTGTATCTCAACTGGCTGTGATTGGGAGTCCCATAGGGTGGCGCACAATTGACCCAGCGTTGTCCGAGTTTGGCCGGTGTAGGCCGTCATTGTAAATAAGAATTTGTTCTTAACTGACTTGCCTAGTTAAATAAAAGTTAAATAAAAGGTGCACCTGTGTAATTAACATGCTGCTCAGCTTCTTGATATGCCACACCTGGCAAATGAGAAAGGCCCACTATTAAACATTTCTGGGATCTTTAATTTCAGCTCATGAAACATGGGACAAACACTTGACATATTGCGTTTATATTTTTGTCTAGTGTTGTAATATGGTTCTTAACTATAAACCATAAATAATTTTTACATGGAACTGATGTTAAATGTTTGGTAGAGTTTCTTATCTCTTCTGCATAAGCGACATTCAGTGGAAAATGCATGGACTTTATATGACACCTTTTTCCATTACAGTGAACAGAACACAGAGTACTGAGTCTCATTCCCTTGTCCCAGTTAGTCTCTAAAACTCCACACTATGAGTTCCACATAGTCTAAATGGATCAACTCCATATTCATGGCCCTTAGGGACCAGAATAACAAATAAGGGAAAATGCATCCTGGTGAGATAGCACTTTGATATGAACTGTGAAATCAAGCGAGCTGGCTACCTTCCCTTACGTAAACAATGATGCACTTTGTTAAAATGCAGAGAAACCATGCTTGAACCATATTCCCCTTTAGAGACTGATAAATATTGCAGTGTGAAAGGCACTAGAGGGATATGAACCTAATTAGCTTAAAGGCTGGTGATAATTTGATTGTGAGCAATGAGGCGTGTAGGAGAAAAACAAATACATTTTAGAACGCGTGATTTCCCTTTGATATTCTGTGGTTGGAAATAATCATGACAGGCCACGATAATCAGGTTACCACTACAAAGGTTTATCTATCTACGGCAAGTCTCTGACGGCCTAGTATGAACTCTAAAAATAGGCCGTCACTAGCTAACTCTCTGGTGTCAAACGTATGACAAAGATCTCTTTGAACAGGGCTGACATCACAACACCTTGCACTTCTATGTACAACATGTATATTTCATTTCGACATGGGAACAAAGAGCATATCTAATAATAACAAAAATATACAGTGTCAGTTAATTAAAGTGGGGTAGGAACATAACATCTAAGTAGAACCTCAAATCAAAAAAGGTTCCAGGTTTGTATGTTTGACGTCAGTGTCAAGTTATTCCTTGTTGCCCTAAAAAATCGGAAAGTTCTCTTGCTAAGTACAAAATCTGATATACAGTATATTATACAGTATGATCATTTACTTCCATGTTCAACATATTGTTGTGGCAACACCTAGTTTTTTTCATATCCTTTAACTTCTCACATTAGGCCTAATACGAAAAGAAAATGTCAGTCACACAAGCCTGTTGCTCTATATAGCTGGTGGATATCCTATGGGGTTTCACACAAATCCGACCTCATTATAAGTTTGAAATATGTGAACTAGAAACTGGCAGTCATTCTTGCACCAGAATGTGTGTGTGTGTGTGTGTGTGTGTACATTTTTGCCTGTCATTCTTGAACATGATTTATGTGTGTGTGTGTGACTTTGGTGTTTGCCCTGGTGACTGTCCACCCACACACTGCTGGTGATAAGACAGGTGGAGAGGCAGCAGTAAGTGTGTATGTGGAGACCGGAGAGGAGCTGGGAGAGAAAACTAGTTTACTATGTCAGCCATTTTCATCAGACAGAGGACCTCATTAGACCCATGCTGACAGACACCTAACATGTCCAGGGCAAGTGCTATCGCTGTATCACTAGTGACACTTCAGGCTTACAGCCTCGAGTTAGTGTCTCTAGGGAGATGTCAACAACATGTCATATCCTATGTGGGATGGAAGGTCTAAGCACTAAAACTGGGAGCACTAGGAAGTTATAGGACTGCCTTAAAGGGGTAGTTCACCCAGATTACAAAACGGCACATTGGTTTTCTTAACCTGTAAGCAGTCTATGGACAAGGAATCCATGATTTGGTTTTATTTCCCTGGCACTGTTTCCAAATGCTAATGTTTTAGCATTTGTGGCACAAATCTCATTTAAGTAATGGTACTGATATTAGCATTTTTCAGCATTTATTATTTCCAAATAATCTGAAAGTATCTAAAATACTAAATCAAATAAAAAATATTATGACTGGGATTTGAATGGGATTTCCCATTATTTGAACGGGATTTGTGCCACAAATGCTAAATGAGATATCTGCCACAAACGCATTTGGAAACTGCTTGCCATAGACTGCTTACATGCTAAGGAAACCAATATGTAATTTTGTAATTTGGGTGAACTATCCCTTTAACCATCAATGCAGGGAAGAATCTGCTATGGTGAAAACTAAGATTCAGTAATATGCTGCTGTTGTATGCTATAAGATTTGATTAGGCGATATTACACAGAACTCATTTGGGCCCTTGGCTGGACACAGGGTGCTATTAAGAATCTTAGTGCTGCCACTCTATGCCATGTTTCTATCGTTCCATCCCACTTCCTCTCTGTCAGGGCAAGATAGACAAAACACAGATAACATCTGCAGGAGACGGCAGGGCTTCGATTAATTTGCCCTGCACTGCAGACTGCAACTAGGACTCTTGGGGGAAATGCCTACTTGAAACAAAAGACAGCTGCAGACATCTGGAGGGTCATAACTCGTGACGTATAGAGGATGTCTACGAAGGGTAGCTATCACACTTTGAACAGAATCTATTGCAGCAAACATTCTTAAAAACATTTCCCCCAAATGCTATAACGTTAGAGCCAATTAGTGAGCGTTGGAAATTGTTCCCACTGAGTTGCAAGGGTCTGGGTATCAAGTAACTACTGATGCAGAAGAACACACACATAAGTGGAATATTTCTATGGTGCAATAAACTGGAACTGAATCTGGTCTCAGAAGACTCCTTAAATGCAAAGTCTTAGATATTCACGATTTAAGACTCAAAATCCCAGCTATAACTGAGATATGGAAAGAGGCAGAAAGCTTTTTGTTCATAGAGGCACAGACCAATGCTGTCCTATCTATGTGTTCCTAACCCCAAAGACCAATCTCATTATGCATACACAATTACACTATAATGACACCTTTTACTGACATTTAACTACAATACCCATTACCTAAGAATGCAGGATTATTATCTTAGACTTTAATATTTAGCTTAGATCAATTGCTTTACTAAAATGAAAATATTTTTCTAACTCTTTTTACAAAATTAATTAATTATTTCCCACTTAAAGTGACACTAAAACCACGTACCCATAATAGGCTAGTACAGGTTTCATAACCTAAAGCTACAGGCTATAATATAACTTTGTTAATTACATGTTTATTACACAACCAAGTTGTTAACACCTTCCTTGAAAATATGATCTGAATCTTAATTTGAAATTATTCAGTTGCTCAGCCTTAACCCATACTGAAACGCGAATTTAACAATTTCTAGACGAGTTTGGTTGAGCCATCCCCTAAATCATATAGGATTATGGAATTATAAAAATAAATACAACTGTAAAACATATACAGCTAATACAACGGAGTTAATATCGATGACTTTAGAACATTTATAAAGGCACGCGCTACACAAAAACATTCTAATCAAGTAGACTGGTACGGATGCAGGGCGACTTACATCGTTGATTACGACGCTTTCCTTTATACATAGTCATTCTGTACGGGTCCAGTTTTGCGAGATGAAAACCCCTTTGAAACAACGTCGATGCACAAGAATGTCAGCCTCACTCAACCTGGTATATGCCTTGAAATAAATCTGCCTTTTCAGAGGAGAACTGAAACCACTTCTTGAGTAAGGACCATACCAATCACAGCATTCAGAGAGGGGGGTTTCTTCGTTTTAGGATCATGCCAGTAGCGTATGGCTGGCTCATCATCAATTTTAGGATGCGCTCTCGAATGAATTATTTGAGGACGGATATCCAGTATCCTACCAGGCAGTACACACAGCGATTTACTCAATCCATTATAAGCCTTGGGGTTAATTATTCAATTCCCCTTCACATTCTTCTGCATCAGTAGTTACTTGATTCGTGGATTTTCAATAGTGAAATAAGTCCTCATATAATACTGCATAGATTCAGAAAGTATTCATACCCCTTGACTTATTCCACATTTGGTTGTGTTACAGCCTGAATTCAAAATGGATTCAATAGATTTGCTCTCATCCATCTACTTACAATACCCCAAAATGACAAAGTGAAAACATGTTTTTAGAAATGTATTGAAAATGAAATACAGAAATATCTCATTTACACAGGTATTTCACACCCCTGAGTCAATACATGTTAGAATCATTACAGCTGTGAGTCTTTCTGGGTAAATCTCTAAGAGATTCACAAACCTGGATTGTACAATATTTCCACATTATATTTTTTCAAAATTCTTCAAGTTCTATAAAGTTGGTTGTTGATCATTGCTAGACGGCGATTTTCAAGTCTTACCATACTTTAGATTTTCAAGCCGATTTAAGTCAAAACTGTAACTAGGCCACTCAGGAACATTCAATGTCGTATTGGTATTACCAACTTGGTATTAGCCTCGTGTTTTAAGTTGTTGTGCTGCTGAAAGGTGAATTTGTCAACCAGTGTCTGTTGTAAAACAGACTGAACATGATGCAGCCACCACCATGTTTGAAAATATGAAACGTGGTACTCAGTGATGTGTTGTTTTGGATTTGCCTCAACATAATGCTTTGTATTCAGGACATTAAGTTAATTTCTTTGCCACATTTTAGCAGTATTACTTTAGTGCCTTGTTACAAACAGGATGCATGTTTTGGAATATTTGTATTCTGTACAGGCTCCTTTCTTTTCACTCTGTCAATTAGGTTAATATTGTGGAGTAACTACAATGTTGTTGATCCATCCTCAGTTTTCTCCTATCGCAGCCACTCAACTCTGTAACTGTTTTAAACTCACCATTGGCCTCATGGTGAATTCCCTTAGCGGTTTCCTTCCTCTCCAGCAACTGAGTAAGAAAGGACGCCTGTATTTTTATAGTGACTGGGTGTATTGTTCACTATACTCATAGGGATATTCAATTTCGGATTTTTTATTTGTTGCCATCTACCAATAGGTGCCCTTCTTTGGGAGGCTTTGGAAAACCTCCCTGGTCATTGTGGTTGAATCTGTGTTTGAAATTCACTGATGGACTGAGGGACCTTACAGATAATGGTATGTGGGGAACAGGGATGAGGTAGTCATTCAAAAATCATGTTAAACACTATTATTGCACTATTATTGCAGTCAATGCAACTTATTATGTGATTTCTACTCCTGAACTTATTTAGGCTTGCCATAACAAAGAGGTTGAATACTTATTGACTCAATACATTTTAGGTTTTCATTTAGAATTAATCTGTAAACCTATCATACATCTTAAATCCATTTTGACATTGTGGGGTATTGTATGTAATGCATTTTAAGTTCAGGCTGTATAGCACAACAAAATATGTAAAAGGTCAAGGGGTGTGAACACTTTCTGAAGGCACTGTAAATTCGAACATATCACAAACCATTACTAACTGTTGCTAATATTAATGATACATTGTAATGCAGCCAGTCTACTTCCTTATTCTCCCATTGGAGACCAAAAACATCTCTCTACAAGGCTTGCTCCTTTGCTATTAGAGGTAACCCAATGCAGTAGGCTAATTGTGTTTCTTCCACACCCTTTCAGACTACCACCCAGCTGCACAAGCAATTGCCCAACTGCAGCCCAATCCGACTGTGGGAAGGGTGAGGTACATCAACTCAGCAGAATGGCTTGTGAGGTGCATCCATAATGTGTTATTGTGCCAATACAATTAAGTCACTCAACAAAAACTGTATTTTATTGACCAATAACAAGGTTTAGAGCCAACCATTTTATGCGAGTAAAATGTCGGATAAAAATGTCACTCCAAGCCTTATGGAAACATTTTAAGGTAAACGTTTCCAAATGTCGGCAAAACAAAATGCACTAGAGAATGTGTAATCTTATTGTGGCAGTAAAATGAGTTATCCGATAAATGTCGGTGGAAACGCTTTCACGAGTAAATCATATTGGAGTAAACTTGGGAGTCACGAGGTGACATGTTGTGTGGTCCTCCCACAACTACTCGTCGGGATAGCATTCAGTCTAATAGGCTACAGATTAAATACATTATTAGGATCTTCACAGGGTGGTGAAAGGTGATGAGCTTGACGCTCCTTTCCAATAAATATCGGGGTTTTTATTGTGGTGACATGATCATCGATGCTTGGCTGCCGTTTGACAAATAAAAATAATATCGCTCTTTTGTCCGTAATAATCTCATAATGTAGGAGTGGGTGCGCTCAAAACAACAGTGCAAGCTGTTGGCTAGAGCGAGCGTGCCAATACCAGTGTGCACACCTGCTATATATAACGCAACATGTTTGTTGAGAAAACCATCAGTAGAGTTGAAAATACGATGGAAACACATTTAACTTGTCTTTTTTATTCGGTGCATGGGAATTTAACCGCAACATATATTTGTTTGTGCACTACGTAACCACGCACAACATTTTATCTGCAACAAGTAAATTTGATGGAAACATCTCTTGTGGGAAAATGCGCATATTGTTGTTATGCGGATTTTAGACTACTCGCATGAAAATCTGTCGCCAATTGGATGGAAACCGAGCTATAGTCAGTGTCGCAACAATATTCAATCATGCACCACATCTGGGTAGGCCTATACTTGAGGAAGATTCTTATCAGGCTATAAAGGGGACTGGGTTGCTAAGGAGACAACGGTGAAGGGGAGCAGTATGTTGATATTGTGCTATTTATTCAGCTAGTGTGCAGTGTCTCTATGCGGATTGAATTACAATTGTTGTTTTTTTTTTTTGGGGGGGGGGCTGTTAAGAATAATGCAGTGAAGATGAACAATATAAAATCCAATTGCATTGTATGGAAATATCTAGAAGCCCATAAATATTCCACAGCTCTGTGTCTACAGCTCTCCTCTAAAATGATAAATCACACCTGTTTATTCTTTCTCCTCAAATGGAAGGAGGATGAATTCCCGCGAAATGAATTCAATGTAAATTCTGCACATAATGGATACTCAGATTTTTTTTGCACATAGCACTGTGCATTTAGCCTACCTACACCATACAAATCTACACAGGCAGACAAATCAGTGTTTCGCTCTGTACAAAAAACAATCAACAAACGGATGAAAGCTTTAATCAGTGTTCCTTCCTTGAGGCAAGGGTTAAAAACAGAATGAAACTTTCCACTGGCAAGCCAACATTCATTCCTTTCCTTTGGGGCCCTCTACTGGTCTTAAGTGATTGTTGCATGGTATCGTGTTATTGAGAGAATCATGATAATTCATGCAGTATATAGTTTATATCCCGTTCAAACAAAATTTTTGTTTTGTTTTGTAGATGAAAAGAGTCTCTTAGAGTAAAATGTGTTTGTCATAATACATATGCTAGTCTTTCAATGTACCCACCAAAATCTAAAGGAATAGAATATGTAAGCTTTTGATTATAGTTGAGATTTATATATTCAGGAATCTTCTTGATGTAGGCCTACCTTTGATATAGAACTTCACTATCTCAAGCCACAAACTTGATCTGGAGGAAAGTCATTTTTGGATTACCAATTGTGCCATCTTTTGTAATTTGCTAAATTTGGTGAAAATGTATACCATTCAGAGTTCATTATGATTCACTGATGTTTCAGACAAGGCTTGTTGCTGTCAAATGACACTCACTGGAACAGAGATACTGAATGAGGTGCTGCGCAATAGTTTCAGACACAAACACACACACGCACGCACTCAGCTTTGTAACTCAAGTTTTGATGACAAGCACAAACTAATTTCCTGCATTGCAACCTCATTTAGAGGAACGTTTTGATCGATCAAATTTGCATTAGAAGCACCAAACTGCTACAGTTTGTAATATAACAGGTGCTCTCGTCCAGGCTAAGTATCTGTTACATTTAATGTTATGAAAAATACAAATTGAGAGAACTCAACTCATGCATGAAAACCAGGTCTGCACAAAAACATGGGCAATTTGGGGATAGAATCCTGCAAATTATCGAGAACAGTATAAACCATTACTCTTTCTATGGCATACTGGTAGGCCTATTCCTATTAATGCAACACCTCCTATCCTTGGCCTATTTTAATTTGACATGAAGAGTCATAGTGCTTCCAGAGCCTGAGATGGGAGTGAGCATCCACTAGTGGAGAGCTGAGCCACAGCAGCAGAGGCAGCAGCTCACATACACTGAGAGTACAAATATATTGAGTTACACCCCCTTTAGCCCTAAGAACAGCGTCAATTTGTCGGGGCACGGACTCTACAAGGTGTCGAAAGCGCTGGTGTCCGATGCTTCCCACAGTTGTGTCAAGTTGGCTTGATGTCCTTTGGGTGGTGGGCCATTCTTGATACACACGGGAAAGTGTTGGCCGTGAAAAACCCAGCAGCGTTGCAGTTCTTGACACACTCAAACCTGTGCACCTGGCACCTACTACCATTCCCTGTTCAAATTCACTTACAGTAAATACTTTGTCTTGCCCATTCACCCTCTGAATGGCATAGATACACAATCCATGTCTCAATTGTCTCAAGGCTTAAAAATCCTTATTTAACCTGGCTCCTTCCTTCATCTACACTGAGTGTACAAAATGTTAGCAACACCTCCTCTTTCCATGACATAGACTGATCAGGTAAATCCAGGTGAAAGCTATGATCCCTTATTGATGTCACATGTTAAAATCCACCTACTTAATATTGAGTTGCACCCACTTTCTCCCTCAGAACAGCCTCAATTTGTTGGGGCATGGACTCTACAAGGGCTCAAAAGCTTTCTACAGGGATGCTGGCCCATGTTGTGACAAGTTGGCTGGCAGCGGAACTCTACTCCGAATAGCTCGGTCCATCTCTTCTCACAGATGCTCACTTGGATTGAGATCTGGTGACTGGGCAGGTCACAGTTAGGTGAATTCACTGTCATGTTCGTGGAACCATTCCTGGAAAATCCTAGCCTTGTGGCATGGGGCTGTATCCTGCTGAAAAAAATCTACTTGTAGATGGTGTTCAGATGTCCTGTGCATTCAAACTTTTATCAAGGGGCCCAATGTGTACCATGAAAACACACCCCACACTATCACACCACCACCACCAGCCTGAAATGTTGACACGCGGCATGATGGATTCATGTACTCGTGGCTTTCTTCCTACCCTAGTCCTCTCATCAGCGTGAAACAGCAGGAACTGGGATTCATAAGACCAAGCAATGTAAATTCTCCAGTGTCTAGTGTTTTTGTTCCTTAGCCAACTGCAACCGTAGTTTCTGTTTTTTTTCTGAAAGTGGAACTCTGTAAAATCGTTGGCTGCCATACCCCATTCGTATCAAGGTACGACAAGTTGTTATTTTATGGGTCTTTGGACACCAATGTTGTACTGGACTGTCAGCTGACTAACTGTAGCCCTTCTGTTGCACAATTCATGTCAGCCTCCTTCGTCCTTTTTCAGTAATGACCCGTTTCGACCACTGGCCTGTCATTGGCTGGATGTCCTTTGGATGGTGGACCATTCTTGATACACACAGGAAAGTGTTTAGCGTGAAAAACCCAGCAGGGTTGCAGTTCTTGACACACTCAAACCTGGTAGCTGAGTGGTTACAGTGTTAGGCCTGTAACTAAGAGGTTGCTGGATCGAACCCCTGAGCTGACAATGTTAAAAAATATGTCTTTCTGCCCCTGAACAAGGCAGTTAACCCACTGTTCCTAGGCTGTCATTGTAAACAAGCATTTGTTCTTAACTGACTTGCCTAGTTAAATCAAGGTAAAAATTATAAAATAAATACCCTGTTCAAAGCACTTTAATATTTTGCCTGGACTCCTAAGTAATATGATTATTTTCTTTGTATTATCTTTTACCAGATCTAATGTGCTATATTCTCTTACATTAATTTCACATTTCCACAAACTTCAACGTGTTTCCTTTCAAATGGTATCAAGAATATAAATAAAGTACCTATCTATCTATCTATCTATCTATCTATCTATCTATCTATCTATCTATCTATCTATCTATCTATCTATCTATCTATCTATCTATCTATCTATCTATCTATCTATCTATCTATCTATCTATCTATCTATCTATCTATCTATCTATCTATCTATCTATCTATCTATCTATCTATCTATCTATCTATCTATCTATCTATCTATCTATCTATCTATCTATCTATCTATCTATCTATCTATCTATCTATCTATCTATCTAATATGCATATCCTTGCTTCAGGTCCTGAGCTACAGGCAGTTAGATTTGGGTAGGTCATTTTAGGCAAAACATTTTTTAAAAGGGTCCGATCCTTAAGAGTTAATCAACCATGCATCCAAAAATAAAGTAATATTCGTATTGTATGTTTTATACTATATGTATAGTTTTCTACAGCAAAACACATCAAACATTGAACTCTATAGAAACTGTCTTGAAAAATAGTATTTGATTTTCTTCTCTTCTCTCTCACTCTCTCCTTCTCTCCATTCATTTCTCTCTCTCCGTCTGTCAGGCGTGCAAAGCATCACATTAAGAAATATTCAAATGTTGCCGATTGCTATTCAGATAGGCATTAGAAGCTGACTAATCTAATATGCCTCAGACGCTATCACTCTCACAGTCACTCATCCAGCCAGCAGAGATAATACAAACCACACAGGGCAGCGGGGTTAGAGAAACCTGCCTCACGCAAAATAATGGAGGTTCAAATGGCAGACGCAGCACCCGTGGAATGATATTTAGACAGAGAGAGAGAGAGCGCGAAAGAGAGAAATAAAGAAGAAGAAAAAAAGAGGTAAAAAGTTTAATTGTGGGTACATTACATTTTTTCTTCCTCTCTTTCCTTCCTCTCTTTTAATTGTCTTCACGCTTCCCATCATCCCTCATTCCATCCACCCCACTAAGCTTTGCATTCATCATGTAATATGGTTAATGATGAAAAGGCTATTATCTCCTGATGTTCCATTGTGGAGAGCTGCTTCTCAGCGTAATGGCAGCCAGTTTGAGATTAATACAGCATGGATGATGGATGTTGTTGGAAAGAGCTTCACTAAGATTGGCAGCTTAATATTTCCTAATGAGAGATTGGAGAGAGTGGAATGGGTTTCAAATAAGTGGCACAACCAGGTATGAAGGGCGAAAGAAACAGAGGTATTGGTTGGTTGTGGGTTTGAAACCCATTATCATCTTTGTGACATGGACTTGTTTGATCTCTCTCTAGTGGGGCAGCTAAGCAAAACAAAACAAAAATCAGTTGAAGTGTACCTATGATAAAAATTACAGACCTCTACATGCTTTGTAAGTAGGAAAACCTGCAAAATCGGCAGTGTATCAAATACTTGTTCTCCCCACTGTATATAAATGCACCAAATTTGGCTCAGAGGTAGATTTAAGATAAGGATTTGGCTCCTGGGGACTGTGGCAGCCATCTTTGAAAATGGACACCAGCAGTGCCATTATTTTACTAATCAGAAGGACTATTTTAAAATAAAGGCTTCAAATTTGGCACATACTGTAGCTAGTTTTATGGACCCTGAAAAGACAGATACGGAGCTACCACATATTTAGCTAAACACACCAAATGTGGCACAGAGGTAGATTCATGTACCCTGAAAATATTTAGATACGGAGGTACCACTGCTTTGGCCCCTGGGGGTCTGTGGCAGCCATCTTACAAAATGCCTTTGACCCCAATTAGGCTAAATGGATTACTATATGTTATAGTTTAGAGACCCTTCTGTACTTACCCTAATGTTTTTGTAACATGCCTGCCATTGGTTGATATACAGCATACACTACAGGGTGTCAGGTCCGGTCCAAGGCCATGAGTTATTTTTGTTTATTAGCCACCAGTACATTAGCTGATTAATTCAACTGCTTTTGAGACTGTACTCATCTCTTTCGGAGGGTGTATATTTTGCCTGTGTTTAGCTCCACTGACACAATAATTATTATTTCAAGTGATGATTTTCTGAGGTCCCTCCGCGCAGGGGTCTCCAACCTTTTCTAGCATGAGAGCTACTTAAAAAAAAAGTAAGATGTCGCAAGCATTTTCTTTTTTTATAGCATTCAAATAGACGCATTCTTCTCTTTCTCTCATCCTTGGTGTACAAGAGATGTGTTTTCTGTCAATATACCTGGTAAAATAATAACTAATTCTGTTTTCCTGAATTCTATTTTCTCTGTTTATTTTTCCTGGTTTGGGATTTGTTTCTGTTTTTTACTCTCAATATTAAAATTATTCATAGAGAAACAACGAAAATGTATGTTCTGAGTCAAGGATGAAATCAAATCAGAAGAAAAGAAACTAACACATTTAAATGTTTGAGTGTAATTCCCTTTAATTGTGCATCTAGGAAGAGAGGAACATGCCATGAAGGGAAAAAGAGAGGAAGAAGAGGTTGAAGAGAATGAGGGAGTCAGAGATGGCAGAAAAGAGGAGATGTGTCGAATAAGATAGGTGTCAAGTGAAAACACAGTGAACCGTTCTGGAGATGAAATGGAAGTGAATGAGTGCGAGTTAACTGAAGTGGAAGGTGTGAAGAGCTCGGAGCCCGAACCTGGCATCAATGGACATGATAAAGAAGAATCTGGTCTAGTAGGAGTGACTTTTGGGGAAAAAGTGGATCCTTGCCTTTGGCGGATCCATTTGTGGTTTCAGGGTTGGTGGGAAAGGAGATGTGTTTCAGAATCAGTGAAGGTAACCTGTTGTGGACCTCAGAGGAGGAAGGGGAGGACCATCTTCCTCAGTGAATGTCATAAAAACTATACTAAATATATTCACGTCACCAAATAATTTTGCAATGAAGGTCTACAGTAGCCTCAGCAGCACTCTGTAGGGTAGCACCATGGTGTAGCTGGAGGACAGCTAGCTTCAGTCCTCCTCTGGGTAAACTGACTTCAATACAAAACCTAGGAGGCTCATGGATCTCAACCCCTTTCATAGACTTACACAGTAATTATGACAACTTCCTATTAAAGCTGTTGCAGCATGAACTGACATGTTGTCCACCCAATCAAAGGATCAGCGAATGAATCTAGTACTTAAAGCATAAGCTACAGCTAGCTATTTTAGCCTACTGAAACATCCAGCTCAAACAGAGAGGGATGCTATGTTAGCTAGCTGGCTATGGCTATCCAACACTGGAACTCTTCCAAGTCAATGTAAGCTTTTAGTTTTATAAATGTATTGCTCCGGTGTAACTGCTAAACTGCTTTCTGACTGTACATTGTACTGCATGATTGTAGTGGGTTTACTAACGCGTTAGTTCTGGTAGTTCTAGTTGACTATGACGTGACAACGATGTAGGCTGTTTGTAGCGGTTAGTGGTCATGATATGAAGGTTTGGCTTGGAAAGGTTTTGTCGCCTGGTCACAGACAGCTGATGTGTTGTGCACTGAAGTCCACAAGTGAAGGGAAAAGGTGAGAGGACAGCGTGTAGATAGTTGCGAGAAGGAATTATATATACAACGAGCAAAGGGATCATGCTGTTTTATGTGGCTGCTATGAAAGTGAACTAATTGCGTGTGATCAGGGGTGTATTCATTCTGCCGATTCTGTTGAAAAACGCTTCTTAAGCGGAAGTGAACGGAACAAAACAGGGATAAACTGAATTTGTCCAATATAAACTCTCATTTGCAACTGTTGGACTAATGGTTACACCCTAGATCAGGTAGATGCAGGCAAGAGTGTGCAAGGTGGTATTGAATGTGCACTGTATTTCACCTTGATTATTTAAAATTCTCTCGACCTGTCGACCTACGTCGTAAACTTTCATTCATAGGCTGGGTTGTAGCAACCTCATGATGGGTATAGGGAAAGTTAGAGTATCGTGTAATAGCCTAAACCTATCGATGTTACATTGAGCTGGGTGAATGAAACATGATTCACAGTCATCCAATATGCTGTAATAGAAATAAGGCCAAGCTCATAAAAAAAATGTAATGGCACAGACCGCCGCTGGTGGACTTGTGATATTTGTTTGTGTTTATTCTGCCCAGAGGAAGCGGGCGCTCCGTGTCACGTAACTTAGGATTAGGGCACGACTGAAAGGAGTGATTTCTGGGTGTGGAGGTGGAGGTGGAGCAATTGAAGTTGAAGATTTCTGTTATTTGTGATGTCCGCTGTTTGGTGCGACGCAAACCCGTTGCTGAGCGTGGTGAAACAGAGGAGTCGCTGTCAGTCCACATGTAAAACTGCAAATTCAATTTCACGTAAATGTTGTTTACAAGTGGAAATGCTATTCCATGTGAGAGTTTCAATTTTCACATGGGAAAGTTTTCACGTGAAAATGTGGAATACTCTTTCTTATTGGTCTAATAACTCATTTACCGAATGGTGATGTCACCAGGCAGTCCAAAACTCCCTCCCACCAATACAGGCTGAAATTTCAGCACTATAATTTTCTAGCTGCTCTTACACTAAAAGGATTTCACAGTATTATTCCTACCTCATAGTGTAGAAATATATATAAAACACAGGAAAATCACATTTTTGACTGAACTGGGCATGTGAAGTTTAATAAAAAATATATGGTTTCACATGTGAACAACTGACATTTGTTCTTGTTTTCACATGTGAAACTGTGAAACTACATGTGATACTGTGAAACTACATGTGAAACTGTGAAACTACAATTTGAAACTTGTTTAAGAAACGTGGTACACTGTTAAGCTAAAATAGTGTTAAGATTTTTCATAAATATGATTACTTTTGACATAATCACCTAGTGCTGACTTCTCAATATGACCCAACCTGGGATTTGAACTCACAACCTCTGGATTTAGGGTATGCTGATCTTTCTGCTGTTCCACAAAGTCTTAAGCAGTCTCTGAAGTCCCCTACACATTCATTATCTATAATACATCTCAGCACTTAGCAAAAGAGTGCCATCTGCACTGCTATGTTAGTTAACCTGACTTTTCTCTCATCATTGATTTACTTTACTTATTTCAGCAATTTGAGGGTTTTCTATATAGTAGTCTCATGTTGGTGGGGCATATTATTCTGTTTTAATATTACTCCTGAATCACTATGATAAATATACTATTTTCTATTTACTGTAATTTTAATAAAGCTGAGATTTACTTTAAAGTCCAAAGTGTAAGAATACAGGTGGAATTAGTCATGGACACAGACATGGTGGCTTAGCAGGAAAATTGAAATGGTGAACCAAAAGGTTGTGAATTCAAATCCCAGGGGCCTCATGAATCACTATTGCATAGAATCTATTCTAAAATACTACCAGCGTCATAGCACATTGGTTGGAGCTGCTTCATTTAAAGTATAGTAGCCATTGCTAAAGCAACTTGAATTGTCCTAATGGTTCTCTCTTTGCCATGTTTTCGGTTTTACTGGTCAAACTACAATCGAGTCAGCCAAATAAAACCTTTTGGTTTCTCTGACACTAGATCCTCTATTTCAGTGTCTAATATATATAGACAGCTTTTTTGGTTGAGCATCACATACCTATCACCTGCACATTAAGAGTGGAAGCCAACCTTCCGCTGAAAAGTGCCTGTTGCCAAAAACCCGAGACTGGATAGCGCTTTGATTTGCACAGGAATGGCACGTGTTTGCCTTTCTAATGTAGGTCTTAAATCCTCACAAAGATCCTATAAAATTGGTTTTGGGAAACTATATCTGATACGCAATCTGTACTTTCTGCTATAAAGTCCCATATGTCTCTTAAAACGCGCTCTCTGCGAAATGAAGTTTCCGCCAAAACTTACAACAGAGCAAGATCAGTCTCTCATTTAATTTCCCATTATCTCAGTCTTTTATAGTATTTCAACAATGTTTTCACTTTCACACGTGCCTCTAAATGGGCACATCACTGTACTTGATATCGTAACAAATGCGCTATGAGGTCAAAGTATATAAAACCTGTGTTGCATGAATTCACAATGTAAATACAATTACATCGAAAAATGATTTAAATATTCGCCCTCCTCTCACAATTTCAACATGATATTTGTCCCATTCTACGCATGATAAGCAGTTCCCTTACGCTTTGAACACACAGACTGTGATATTGAGCAAAATAGTATGCAGCGTCATCTAGATATGTTTGCAACAAAAGTTCAACATTCACCTTCTGCTACCATTTCTGTCAACCCGTCTACGCATACAGTTTGACGCATACGTTCGATAAATCCAACGTATGCACCACACAGAACGCACTGCAACTGCCTCTGCAACGCAATGCTGCAAGGAAACGCAGCGTTCCATTGGAAATTAATGTACTTCTGGTGCACCAATGCGCTAACACTGTCGGTGTGTTCGAAGCCTTATTCTACCACTTGGCACTGTACATACATACATATAGTATAGTTAACCATCCAACATCCACCAATGTATAGTGTACATATTCAGTCTTTTTATAGCTTTTTTTTGCACTCCAGATATCTTGTATTTCTATACTTTTTCATACTGCCACTCAATGTATCATGTACCGTGTATCTGTCTTTTGTGTACTTTCGTTGTGGCATTTTGCCCTGTGTTTTGTTGTAGCTGCTTGACAAAGAAATGTCCCCTCGGGGGATCAATAAAGTACCTATCTATCTATCTATCTATCTATCTATCTATCTATCTATCTATCTATCTATCTATCTATCTATCTATCTATCTATCTATCTATCTATCTATCTATCTATCTATCTATCTATCTATCTATCTATCTATCTATCTATCTATCTATCTATCTATCTATCTATCTATCTATCTATCTATCTATCTATCTATCTATCTATCTATCTATCTATGTGATCACATGTGAAAATCATCATGTTAAACTTCATGTAAAATATCATTACATATGAAGTGTACCTCTCTCCAGTATGACATAATGATGAGGAGTCAGAGGGACAGGCAGCAGAACACGCCTGCCACACACATGAGCTGGCCTTCATCACCATGATGAGCTAGCGCCTCTGCTGAGGAGGAGTTATTAACTAAATTAGTAGGGGTTATAAAGATATCCTAAAAGTGGACACATACAGTGCATTCGGAAGGTATTCAGACCCCTTGACTTTTTTTCACATTTTGTTACGTTACAGCCTTATTCTACAATTGATTAAATTGTTATTTCCTCTCATTAATCTTGTCACAGTGAGGAGTTAAGGGACGACAGACAGAGCGTTCGTGTAGTGACATTCCTTTTTTATTATACTTATCACAACTAATTAATAATCATTTCAAAAACAACAAAGAAGGAGAGAATAGCAAAGTGACTTACGTGCGGCACTAACTGTAGTCAGACACAAACAATGATCCACAACGCAGGTGGATTAGTGGAGTGTTTGTATAGAATCCCCAACTAGAGACAACTCTAGACAGCTGTCTCCAATTGGGGATCTCCAACAACCCACTCCTGAATGTGATGACCTGACTGTGGCTCTCCCACTCTCTCTAGTGGGATTCTGAGGCCTGGCCTCAGTCAGATCATCACAAATCTACACACAAAACCCCTTAATGTTTTTAGAAATATATTACAAATAAAAAACTGAAATAGAAAAATATAAGTATTCAGACCCTTTACTGAGTACTTTGTTGAAGCACCTTTGGCAGCGATTAAAGTTTTTCACATGTAAAACTGCAAATTAGATTTTCATTCGAATGTTGTCAACATCTCTCCAGAGATGTTCAATCAGGTTCAAGTTCAATCGGGTCGGTTTGGCCAGGCGGCCAGCTCTATGAAGGGTCTTGATGGTTCCAAACCCCTTCCATTGTGTTCTTGGGGACCTTCAATGCAGCAGAAATGTTTTGGTACCCTTCCCCAGGTCTGTGCCTCGACACAATCCTGCCTCGGATATCACCGGACAATTCCTTCGACCTAATGGCTTGTTTTTTTTTCTCTGACATGCACTGTCAACTGTGGGACCTTATATAGAGAGGTGTGTGCCTTTCCAAATCATGTTCAATCAATTGACTTTACCACAGGTGGCCTCCAATCAAGTTGTAGAAACAACTCAAGGATTATCAATGGAAACAGGAAGCACCCGAGCTCAATTTCGAGTCTTATAGCAAAGGGGCAGCATACTTATACAAACAAGGTATTTTGTTTTTTATTTTTAATACATTTGCAAACATTTCAAAAAATCTGTTTTCGCTTTGTCATTACGGGGTATTGTGTGTAGATTGATTAGTAGACTGAATACTTTCCGAATGCACTGTACAGCACAGCAAAAGCATCAGTCAGCGAGAAAATGGCTTACAGACACACTAATTATTGTGTGTGTTGAATCCTAGTAGCCCTTTCCTGCAGTCAAATGACCTAGTGACCTTATGGGTGGAATGCTATTAATAATTTATTTCATAATTAATAAACATTATTTTTTTTAACTCTGAAAATCTGGTGTTTCTATGTCAAACGGTTTTGGTTATATTTCAGTGTTCTATGATGCATATAAAGTGTAATATTGGGATGCAAACTCAAAATTAAATACATTCAACTCTATATTTGACATGGTACTGGTGTCTTTTTTTAAAGCCCATAACCATGTGTGTGAGGTGTATACTTCAGTGTAATTCATATTATGTACTGGTAAATTGCATTTGTAAGTCAAAAGAGTTATGGTGTGTCAGTAAGAGGAACTGTCTCACAGATACCTTAAAGAAAGGTAGGGGTGTGGATCACAAGACCAGTCAGTATCTGGTGTGACCACCATTTGCATCATGCAGTGTGACACATCTCCTTCGCATAGAGTTGATCAGGCTGTTGATTGCGGCCTGTGGAATGCTGTCCCACTCCTATTCAATGGCTGTGCGAAGTTGCTGGATCTTGGTGGAAACTGGAACTTGCTGTCGTACACGTTGATCCTGAGTATCCCAAACATGCTCAATGGGTGACATGTCTGGTGAGTATGCAGGCCATGGAAGAACTGGGACATTTTCAGATTCCAGGAATTGTGTACAGATCCTTGCAACATGGGGCCGTGCATTATCACGCTGAAACATGAGGTGATGGCAGTGGATGAATGGCACGACAATGGGCCTCAGGATCTCATCACGGTATCTCTGTGCATTCAAATTGCCATTAATAAAATGCAACTGTGTTCATTGTCCGTAGCTTATGCCTGCCCATACCATAACCCCACAGCAACCATGGGGCACTCTGTTCAAAACGTTGACATCAGCAAACAGCTCGCCCACACGGCACCATACACACTGTCTGCCATCTGCCATCTGCCCGGTACAGTTGGACATTCCTGCAGTCAGCATGCGAATTGCACGCTCCCTCAAAACTTGAGACATCTGTGGCATTGTGTTGTGTGACAAAACTGCACATTTTAGAGTGGCCTTTTATTGTCCCCAGAACAATGCAGACCTGTGTAATGATCAGCTTCTTGATATGCCCCACCTAGATTATCTTGGTAAATGAGAAATGCTCACTCACATGGATGTAAACAAATGTGTGCATAACATTTGAGAGAAATAAGCTTTACATGTTGTGTTTATATTTTTGTTCGGTATAATATGATTAAATGTAGATACGCCTAATGCATTAACTTCTCTAGGTGCTGTAACATATTTCCGCCACATGGTGGCGCTTAAGGACCACAAAGGTAAAGGAGCGGAACATCTCGTCTCTACAGAGCTGGAAGGCATGTCTAGCCTTTTCATAAAGACCATTCATTCATTCAACAAGCACAAGACTTGATAGAGAATTTCTTCAGCATCATCTCAGAAGTCATGAATATTTCATCAAGTTCCACTTTAGTTATAACAAGATCCTATCATCTTAGCCCAGACCCAAATTTCATTTGACACCAGCGGTTCCACTTCTCAAATAAGTCAGCTCAGCTCCTCTTCTACCAGGACTACAAGTTGAATAATTATGGACAGTGTCTACTAATAATGCTGTGACACAGGTAGGCCTAGGAGAGATGGCACACTTAAGAGGACACACATACTGCACTGCACGCTCAGTGGTCCCACAGGACAGGAGCAATGGCACACTTTAAGGAACTCACACGACCTAACAGAGCTGTTCTAAATGCAGTGTTAAGCACAGTTTCTGCTCCATCAGTAATTTGGCCAAATAGACTTGAGCGTCTCCTCTGGCGTATAGACACAATATAACTTGGTTGAGGTCAAGGTCAAGAAGGTGGTGTCTACAGTGCTATATAATCGAACGCTAGCTGGTAGCATTGATAGAAATGCTGTAAAAGGCTTGAGGTAATGTGTGGTATCTACAGAAACAAACTCGAGGTGATTCAACATAGACTAGGGGGTAATGTTGTGTGTCTACTGAAAAATGCTTGATGTGACCTTCTGGTAGCCAGACGGGCCCAAGGCTTTCCTGCTCCATAGCAAATTAGACAACACTGAAGACCAGCGACTGCAGTGACTCATGCATTGCCCCTTAGCTTAGCCGCTAATTGTGTTTGAGTTTGTGTGTTAGTTTAGTATTTAGTATTTTATTAGAATCCCCACTAGCTGTTGCCAAGGCAGCAGCTACTCTTCCTGGGGTCCAAAAAGAGATAAAACATGACATCAAACGAAACATTGTGCATTATACAAATTGACATTGTTCCATTTATAAATCACAATATTGCAATACTGCATTACATTACTAAGAATAATGTGTGGGTGTGTGTAGTGTGTGTGTTTTAGAGTGTGTTTGTCCGAGTCTGTGTGTGTGTGAGATGTTGTTTTATCTTTTATAAATATATATATTTTTCAGATTTTACTGCTAGCTTGAGTTACCTGAGGTGGAAGAAAGTTCCATGTAGTCATGGCTCTATAAAGTACTGCGTTTCCTAGCCTGTGTGTGTGAATGTGTGTGTTATTTTGTTTACAATGTCCATCTTGTTCCAGGCCTAGACTATGTTCTCCAGAAAATATGTCAAAGTCAGTCTTAATCTGTGGGAGTCAGAAGAGCAATTCCACAGTCACAGAAAAAACCTCAAGGGTCAAAGTAATTATCCTTGCATGTATAATTAGAAACCATGAACCACGATGTAGACTAGAGTATTCATAATCTTTACAATGTTAACTTGCTCTTGTTTCGCTCCTAGTGTTAATTCTTTGATAGAATCTCAGTTGAATAGGCTCTCAGGCACAATCAGTCGATGATTATGACATGAATAAGGAGTCAAGCATGGCGAGCCGATCAATCCTGATGGAGAGCAAAAAGGGCAACTTTTCCATTCCAGGGGTCCATATGAGGCCCATAACGATCTGTTCTGCTGTAAAGGCTCGCTCCGTTTAAAGGTCACCTGCTGTCCTGTCGTAACACACACACACACACAGACACACACACACACACACACACACACACACACACACACACACACACACACACACACACACACACACACACACACACACACACACACACACCATCTTTACCTCTACCTCACACACAATGTCTCCCTGGCTGACTCTGTGACATCTCCATTAGTCCTGATCCTAAAGACAAAAGGGCCGTTCCAATCCATTACAGTACATACCCTCAGGATTCCCGTTAAAACTCAGTTCAAACCATGCCCTTGTAGTCCAGGGATCTGTTCCAAGCCATTATCAACCATGCTCTTGCAGAAAGAGAGTTTCTATTCCAGTCCATTAGAAAACATTATTGTGTATACTAGGAGATGGAGTTTTATTTCCTGGAAAATCATGATTCAATGGACCAATTCCAAACCACTAAAATTGTTCCCCTTAATACCAAAATGTTCATGTAGCCTATGTACTAAATGTCCATGTAGCCTATGTACTAAATGTCCATGTAGCCTATGTACTAAATGTCCATGTAGCCTATGTACTAAATGTCCATGTAGCCTATGTACTAAATGTCCATGTAGCCTATGTACTAAATGTCCATGTAGCCTATGTACTAAATGCCCATGTAGCCTAAGTAATAAATGTCCATGTAGCCTATGTGCTAAATGTCCATGTAGCCTATGTACTAAATGTCCATATAGCCTATGCACTAAATGTCCATGTAGCCTATGTACTAAATGTCCATGTAGCCTAAGTAATAAATGTCCATGTAGCCTATGTGCTAAATGTCCATGTAGCCTAAGTAATAAATGTCCATGTAGCCTATGTACTAAATGTCCATGTAGCCTATGTAATAAATGTCCATGTAGCCTATGTACTAAATGTCCATGTAGCCTATGTATTACATGTCCATGTAGCCTATGTACTAAATGTCCATGTAGCCTATGTACTAAATGTCCATGTAGCCTATGTACTAAATGTCCATGTAGCCTATGTACTAAATGTCCATGTAGCCTATGTAATAAATGTCCATGTAGCCTATGTACTAAATGTCTATGTAGCCTATGTACTAAATGTCCATGTACCCTATGTACTAAATGGCCATGTAGCCTATGTATTACATGTCCATGTAGCCTATGTACTAAATGTCCATGTAGCCTATGTACTAAATGTCCATGTAGCCTAAGTAATAAATGTCCATGAAGCCTATGTAATAAATGTCCATGTAGCCTATGCACTAAATGTCCATGTAGCCTATGTACTAAATGTCCATGTAGCCTATGTACTAAATGTCCATGTAGCCTATGTAATAAATGTCCATGTAGCCTATGTACTAAATGTCCATGTAGCCTATGTATTACATGTCCATGTAGCCTATGTACTAAATGTCCATGTAGCCTATGTACTAAATGTCCATGTAGCCTATGTACTAAATGTCCATGTAGCCTATGTACTAAATGTCCATGTAGCCTATGTAATAAATGTCCATGTAGCCTATGTACTAAATGTCCATGTAGCCTATGTAATAAATGTCCATGTAGCCTATGTACTAAATGTCCATGTAGCCTATGTAATAAATGTCCATGTAGCCTATGTACTAAATGTCCATGTAGCCTATGTATTACATGTCCATGTAGCCTATGTACTAAATGTCCATGTAGCCTATGTATTACATGTCCATGTAGACTATGTACTAAATGTACATGTAGACTATGTACTAAATGTCCATGTAGCCTATGTAATAAATGTCCATGTAGCCTATGTACTAAATGTCCATGTAGCCTATGTATTACATGTCCATGTAGCCTATGTACTAAATGTCCATGTAGCCTATGTACTAAATGTCCATGTAGCCTATGTAATAAATGTCCATGTAGCCTATGTACTAAATGTCCATGTAGCCTATGTATTACATGTCCATGTAGCCTATGTACTAAATGTCCATGTACCCTATGTACTAAATGGCCATGTAGCCTATGTATTACATGTCCATGTAGCCTATGTACTAAATGTCCATGTAGCCTATGTACTAAATGTCCATGTAGCCTAAGTAATAAATGTCCATGAAGCCTATGTAATAAATGTCCATGTAGCCTATGTACTAAATGTCCATGTAGCCTATGTACTAAATGTCCATGTAGCCTATGTACTAAATGTCCATGTAGCCTATGTACTAAATGTCCATGTAGCCTATGTACTAAATATCCATGTAGCCTAAGTAAAAAATGTCCATGTAGCCTATGTACTAAATGGCCATGTAGCCTATGTATTACATGTCCATGTAGCCTATGTACTAAATGTCCATGTAGCCTATGTAATAAATGTCCATGTAGCCTATGAACTAAATGTCCATGTAGCCTATGTACTAAATGTCCATGTAGCCTATGTATTACATGTCCATGTAGCCTATGAACTAAATGTCCATGTAGCCTATGTACTTCAAACTCTGTATTTTCATGACAAAACTTGCGGCTGGTTCAATATCACCCTCAAGTGACCAATAGCAAATCCATGAAGGGGTCTGTTCTACCCCCCCCCCCCCACCCTCACCCCGCCCCTCTCCCACAGGTGTAATTGACCTCTATGTGAACTCCAGACCTCATCTGTAAGCAAGCATACATCTTTGATAAAGTTATCCAGGGGAAATACTGCAATGCCAGCCTTCCCTAGCCTGATAAAACTCAAACTCAGCACTTCTGCAGTCTCCTCACAGCTTGGACTCCACCGTGTCTGTGTTTGTATAGGAGAGCCGAGCTGTGTATGAGTGTGTGTGTGCGTTTGTATGTGTGTGCACGTGTGTATACATTATATGCATGCATGCGTGTGTGCCTGCTTGCCTGTGTGTGTGTGTGTGCGTCTGTGAGCATGCTTGCCTGCCTCTGTGTGTGCACGTGTGTGTTTTGTAATGAGTGTCCCTGGAAGAGAGTGTTTCTTGTTGGTCTATGAGCTGGTCCTTCATGCCACACTCCCCCATGCGGTCTCAAAGTGGACAGACATTCTGTGTGCTGTTTACTGCACAGTGTAACGCTAAGGGAAATAACTGTAACTTCAGTCGTTCTGCAGCTTGTAGAGGCCAGTCAGGTGGAAGATACACCACGAGAGAACTGGAGTGAAAAAGAGAAACAAAAATGTTCATAAAACAAGCAGACATGCTACACAGTTATAACACACTACAATACACAACATCTCTACTGAATGTTTGTTCATTCGTCAATGCCTCAAGGTGCTCATAATCATGGATGATTATTAATCTGTCAGAGCCAATCTGTGGTCTCCGTTGAAAATTTAAATAGAGGGATTAGTTTTCATATTATGTATTATTCGTTTAACACACTCAAACTATTTTTGCTGTCATTACTCAACCCTTTTGAGGAAACCCCTTGTAGTTAGTATAGTACAGTTGCTTAACCTTTTACTGCAGTGGGCTAAATCAGGGTTTCTTGGTAGTCTTATAAAACTGCTTTGAAACAAAAGTATACACCTCACACACATGGTTATGGACTTAAAATATTTTATTGCATTGGTCACATACGCATATTTAGCAGATGTTATTGCGGGTGTAGTGAAATGCTTGTGTTCCTGGCTCAAACAGTGCAGTAATATCTAACAACTCACAACAGTACACACAAATCTAAAAGTAAAATAATGGAAATAAGAAATATAAATATTAGGACGAGCATTGACTAAGATACAGTAGAATAGAATACAGTAGTATAGAATACAGTATATACATACTGTATGAAATGAGAAAAGCAGTTTATTAACATTATTAAAGTGACCAGTGATTCCATGTCAACAGTGTTTTCGGAAAGTATTCAGACTCCTTTACTTTTTCCACATTGTTACGTTACAGCCTTCTGCTAAAATGGATTAAATAAATAAAACATCCTCAGCAATCTACACACAATACCCCATAATGACAAAGCAAAAAAATTGTTTTTTAGACATTTTTATTTTTATTTCCTTATTTACAGAAGTATTCAGACCCCTTCGCTATGAGACTCAAAATTGAGCTGAGGTGCATCCTTTTTCCATTGATCATCCTTGAGATGTTTCTACAACTTGATTGGAGTCCACCTGTGGTAAATTCAATTGATTGGACATGATTTGGAAAGGTACACACCTGTCTATATAAGGTGCCACAGTTGATAATGCATGTCCGTTGAGGTCCGAGACAGGATTATGTGGAGGCACAGATCAGGGGAAGGGTACCAAAACATTTCTGCAGCATTGAAGGTCCCCAAGACAACAGTGGCCTCCATCATTCTTAAATGGAAGAAGTTTGGAACCACCAAGACTCTTTCTAGAGCTGGTCACCCGGCCAGAGCAATCAGGGGAGAAGGGTCTTGGTCAAGGAGGTGACCAAGAACCCAATGGTCACTCTGATAGAACTCCAGAGTTCCTCTGTGGAGATGGGACAACCATCTCTGTAGCACTTTATGGTAGAGTGGCCAGACGGAAGCCAATCCTCAGTTAAAGGCACATTACAGCCCGTTTGGAGACTCTCAGACCATGAGAAACAATATTCTCTGGTCTGATG
Organism: Thymallus thymallus; assembly: GCA_023634145.1. Taxonomy (NCBI): domain Eukaryota; kingdom Metazoa; phylum Chordata; class Actinopteri; order Salmoniformes; family Salmonidae; genus Thymallus; species Thymallus thymallus. The sequence continues at coordinate 16,099,428 of CM042417.1, forward strand.
AAACCAAGATGGAACTCTTTGGCCTGAATGCCAAGCAGCTCGTCTGGTGGAAACTTGGCACCATCCCTACGGTGAAGCATGGTGGTGACAGAATCATGCTGTGGGGATGTTTTTCAGCGGCAGGGACTGGGAGACTAGTCAGCATCGAGGGAAAGGAGAACGGAGCAAAGTATAGAGAACGGAGCAAAGTATAGAGATCCTTTATGAAAACCTGCTCCAGAATGCTCATGACTTCAGACTGGGGGGAAGATTCACCTTACAACAGGACAATGACCCTAAGCACACAGCCAAGATATCTTTATTTATTTTATTTTTTTAACCTTTCTTTAACTAGGCAAGTCAGTTAAGAACAAATTCTTATTTGCAATGCCGGCCTACACCGGCCAAACCTGGACAACGCTGGGCCAATTGTGCGCCACCCTATGGGAATCCCAATCACGTCCGGATGTGATACAGCCTGGATTCAAACCAGGGATTGTAGTAATGCCTCTTGCACTGAGATAGATAGATAGATAGGTACTTTATTGATCCCCCGGGGGGGAAATTTCATAAATGCAGTACCTTAGACTGCTGCGCCACTCGGGAGTGGCTTTGGGACAAGTCTCTGAATGTCCTTGAGTGGCCTAGCCAGAGCCCGGACTAAACCTGATCAAACATCTCTGGAGAGACCTGAAAATAGCTGTGCAGCAACACTCCCCATCCAACCTGACAGAGCTTGAGAGGATCTGCAGAGAAGAATGGTAGAAACCCCCCCAAATACAGGTGTGCCAAGCTTGTAGCGTCATACCCAAGAAAACTCAAGGCTGTAATCCTTGCCAAAGGTGCTTCAAGTACTGAGTATAGGGTCTGAATACTTGTGTAAATTTAATATTCCAGTTTTTTATTTGTCAGTATGTGGTGTATTGTGTGAAGATTGATGAGGGAAAAAAAACGATTTAATCCATTTTAGAATGAGGCAGTAACATTACAAAATGTGGACAAAGTCAAGGGGTCTGAATACTTTCCAAAGGCACTGTATGTACAGTTGAAGTCGGAAGTTTACATATACTTAGGTTGAATTCATTAAAACTGATTTTTCAACCACTCCACAGATTTCATGTTAACAAACTATAGTTTTGGCAAGTCGGTTAGGACATCTACTTTGTGCATGACACAAGTAATTCTTCCAACAATTGTTTACAGACAGATTATTTCACTTATAATTCACTATATCACAATTCCAGTGGGTCAGAAGTTTACATACACTAAGTTGACTGTGCCTTTAAACAGCTTGGAAAATTCCAGAAAATGATGTCATGGCTTTAGAAGCTTCTGATAGGAGGCTAATTGACATCATTTGAGTCAATCGTCTGCAAACTTGATTATTGAGTTGGAGGCCTGTGTTGCCACGCAGTCATGGGTGAACAGGGAGTACAGGAAGGGCTGAGTATGCACCCTTGTGTGGCACCTGTGTTGAGGATCAGTGAAGTGGAGGTGTTGTTTCCTACCTTCACCAACTGGGGGCGGCCCATCAGGAAGTCCAGGACCCAGTTGCACAGGGCGGGGTTCAGGCCCAGGGCCCAAAGCTTAATGATGAGCTTGGAGGGTACTATGGTGTTGAAGGCTGAGCTATAGTCAATGAACAGCATTCTTACATAGGTATTCCTCTTGTCCAGATGGGATAGGGCAGTGTGCAGTGCAATGGTGGAAATCTTGAAGCAAGTGGGGACAGCAGACTGGGATAAGGAGAGATTAAATATGTCTGTAAACACTCCAGCCAGCTGGTCTGCGCATGCTCTGAGGATGCGGCTAGGGATTCCGTCTGGGCCTTCTGCCTTGCAAGGGTTAAAACGCTTAAATGTCTTACTCACATCGGCCCACGGTCCTTGGGAGCGATTGGTGTCGGTGGCACTGTGCTATCCTCAAAATGGGCAAAGAAGGTGTTTAGCTTGTACGAGAGCAAGACGTCAGTGTCCACGACGTGGATGTTCCCTTTGTAATCCGTGATGGTTTTTAGACCCTGCCACATACATCTCGTGTCTGAGCCGTTGAATTGTGACCCCACTTTGTCTCTGTACTGACGTTCTGCCCCTATACACTTCCTGATGAGCTCAGTCACAGTGTCCATGTATACGTAAATGTGATCAAAACAATCTTGAAGCATGGATTATTTTTAGTCAGCACAGGGTACTTCCTGTTTGAGTTTCTGCCTATAGGAAGGGAGGAGCAAAATTGAGTTGTGATCTGATTTGCCAAAGGGAGGGCAGTGGAGTGCCTTGTATGTACTACAGCCAATGTGTTGATAGAAATTTGGTAGCGAATTCATAAAATTTGCTTTGTTAAAATCCCAAGCTACAATAAATGCGGCCTCAGGATATGTGGTTTCCAGTTTCCACAAAGTCCAGTGTGGTATCGGCTTGAGAGGGAATATTCACGGCTGTGACTATAACCAAGGTAATAAGGCAGCATTTGACCTGTACAATGTTCTCTCAAAAAAAGTTGGGCGTTGAGTAAATGTCAGGTCTGCTGAGCGTACAAATTGTGAATCGCGTTGTGAAAATGTGCGTTTACTGTGAACACTGAGGCTGTATCCGCTTTAAGTTAGAGTTATAACAGTGGCCAAGTAGGAAAACACAATGCAAATAGTCCGGGTAGCCATTTGATTAGCTGTTCAGGAGTCTTATTGCTTGGGGGTAGAAGCTTTTAAGAAGCCTTTTGGACCTAGACTTGACGCTCCGGTACCGCTTGCCGTGCGGTAGCAGAGAGAACAGTCTATGACTTGGGTGGCTGGAGTCTTTGACATTTTTTAGGGCCTTCCTCTGACACCACCTGGTATAGAGGTCCTGGATGGCAGGAAGCTTGGCCCCAGTAATGTACTAGGCCGTTAGTAGTGCCTTGCGGTCGGAGGCAGAGCAGTGGCCATACCAGGCAGTGATGCAACCAGTCAGGATGCTCTCAATGATACAGTTGTATAACCTTTTAAGGATCTGAGAACCGTGACTATTGGAGCTAGGCCCTCAGTTGCGGAAAAATATCTCACGTCATACATATAGATAGAGAACTCGGATGCCTGTGTATACAGAGCATGACTTGAGACCTTTCTTTTGCAGAACCATGTAGGAGAAGCAATTCTTTGATGACAGTCAAACGGTCCTAAGCCATGCCTCGATTGTGGCTCACAGAAGCAGCACACGTACACAACGGTTGCAAATATCGATAGCAGGAATCAAGTTAGAAGAAAACACGGTTGCGTCGTTTCAAATAAACATTTGCCAAAACAAACAGTCACTCAAATAGTGGTGGAATAAATTCAATCACACAACTACTCACATTGTTTCAAGACCACGGACAGTATATGCTGTCAGAGAGGAAAAAGTTGCACTGTATTCAATGTTCTATCTCCAGCATGCAACCACAACATGAAATGTTATGTACCCAGTACTTCCAATTGCAACGTCATTACCTTTGTTTTTACCACACAACCAGTGATCTACAGTTGAAATAATATTTTACACATTGTATTCAAAATGAAGCTGTAGACAAAAAGTATGCTTACCATTATGATTATCATTTAAAAACAAAGTCCATTCTCCTGTCCTTCTTTATGAAATGGGCAATGGCAAGTTCATATAGCTTGTCTTTTGATTTTAAATCCGAAATAAGTTATTTTTTGATTGAGAAGCCAGGGCTGACAGTCGGGCGTGTCCAGTGGTCTTCCTGGAATAAAAATGTGATCCTTTTTAGTGCAGAAAATATTATTTCTACTGATATACGGCTATCAGCCAGACATTGAGTCAGACATTGAGTACATAACGGTGAGTTCGGTTTTAAGCCGAGGCAAATAAAAATATGTGCGTTTCCCTATATATTGGGAACTTTTGTGGGTCAAGGAGGGCAAGGAACATGAGCCTTTCATGGTCATTGAACCTTTTTCTTAGCCAAGTGACAATGTTATTGATGATCGCACTGTGTAGCTGTTGGTACTGCCCACAAACTTCTCCTTGCATATGTGTCCTGCGCTCCCTTGAAACTCCGGTCTCACTCACAGTGTCATCGTAGATGGAATCGAATTTTCCTTTTTCCCTCTCTGTGGTGTTTCAGAAGTAGTCCAACCTGGACAGGCAGAACTGCATGTCAAACTTCCTGTTCTGCAATATCCCAAACAGCACGCTGGAGTATGCAAATATGGATGGATGATAGCAGGAAGCAGAACTCAAAGCTTGTCAGGTGCATCATGTATCCATCTGTGCTGTGAACAGTGTCTTCATCAAAGTCATCGTGATGGTCCACTATGTATTCAAAGTGTTCAATGAGTTCCGCTTTTTTTTCATACAGTGCAAACTAAGCGTGAGGAGAAGTTCCATCGTGTTGGCACCACTCTGGGTAGTCTTCGCTGGCATATTTCATCCAGTAGTTTTGTTCGTTTGACAGATCTTGAGAAAAACACTGCTAGGCCACCAAGATGAGAAAAAAAAATTGTGCATTCTTTTAGTTTACCAGCACCTTGGGACAGCACCAGATTAAGAGTGTGCGCATAGCAATAAGGGAGCTTGCGGGATAGTTTCTTTCACCTTGGCTTGTACTCCATTTATACCAGAGGCCATGACTGCGGCCCCATCGTAACACTGTGCCACAACTTTGGCCGTGCATTCACACTCCTCTAAAAAGCTGATAATTCGGGCAGCAACTGCTTCTGCCAGTTTATCCTCAGTTACATCCTCAAATTAAAAAAAAAAACTTTCTTTCACACCACCATCGGTACTGTAACGCAACACATAAGACATTTGGGCTACATTGCTGATGTCTGTCGTCTAATCAACCATGATGATTACAAAGGGGTTTTCTTCAATTCTTCCTTCATGACATCTGTCATTACATTTGAGACCGCGTGTATCAGGTCATTTTGGATTTTGCTGGAAGTGCCTGTGAACACGGTAGCCGTAGCCAAATGGCAGTTTAATGTGCTGTCATACTCAGCCAAGAAATCCAGTATTTCCAAGTAGTTTCCCTTATTAGCTGATTATTTACTCTCATCATGTCCTCTGAATGCTAATTCTTGCTTGCCTAAAGACACAAACGTATGAATAAGGTGCTTTAGAATCTCCCTGTTGTGCCTGACTTTATCATTGTGAATGTGAGTGTCTAAGTGTCTCGTTGCGCCACTGCTCATTAAGAAGAAGGTCTACTCTTGTTTCCCCAAATGTTTTTAAACTCTCTGTAGCTCGCAGGTGTGAAGTTGAGTTTTGGTGTCGAAGTGCTGACTTTGTCAAACAGGCTAAATCGTTGAAACCAGTTGTCCATTTTCGGTGCTGAAGAGTAGGCAATTCCAACAGTAATGTTTTTTTGTCACCTCACAGCTGGTTATCCACGGATAGCGCTCATAATTATTAACTTGAAAATGAATTTCTCTTACCTCGTTGCACATAATCAGGCAGTGCAGGAGTTGGTCTCCCGATCTGTACAAGATTGAACTTTTTATTGAAAGTTAGTCTTGAAAAGGGCGATGCTAACAATTTAGCCATCACATCATCCTCGATTACTCTCTCTGCAGTTGCCATCGTCATCGTTACATACACTCACTGCAAAAAGCTAGCCAGCTAGCTAGGCTCAAGCGTGAGAAAACAAGATAATGCTCGCTATTGGCTCTGAATTAGTGACGTATACTTAGGACCTCTAGAGAGCCTTGAGGCATCATACAATTGTCCCACCTATTACAAGACAATTCTACTGTCATTCCAAAATGCTGCTCTAATTGAAGTCAATGTCAATGATGTTGGCTGGTGCCTTCTATTCAAAGCCTGAGGGCCTAGCCAATGAGCGCTGAGCCCAGCTAGATTATTTCTACCAAAGAAAAAGTATATTTATTTCTCTTAGATATTAACCGTTCTTTTTCCAACACAAACTGAAGAAATTCAATAGGAAGATCATTACAATTAAGACAAATAAAGATGAAATCAATGAAAACAAAATTACAAATTATAATATATAAAAATATATACAGATCCATCTATCCTTAGGCCCTCTCTGAAGGCATAGAGGGCCCTGGCGGTTCCTCACTGCCTACCACTGTTGTGTCGTGTGGGAGTCGTGCTGCAAGAAACCACTTTACAAAATAAAGTTTATTATTATTCCCATTCCTTTATTACAGAGAATCAGACAAATTATGCCACCCTCTGCCTATTTGCTATTTATTCAAGCCTGTCTCAAAATACAACACTGCCCCTTTAAGACATAAAAAATACTCTTTACCTGACTTGCTTTTCAAACATTGCTAGAAATGCTTTTGTTTTGTGCACTTATAGGAAGCAACCACTCCCCCATTGCTGACTAGAAATGAGCTATAACTCGGATAATAACTCACTTACTAGCAAAGAAGATGAACAAATGTGCACATGTGGCTACATGCAGCTCGCGCTTTGATCTCAAAACGAGCGCATACACTATCGATCACTCATGCTGTAAACACAGTTCAGTTCAAAGTGAACGGCACAGATCCAAGCATGGCCTTATTTCTACTACAGCATATTGGATGACTGTGAATCATATTTAATTCACCCAGTTCATTGTAACAGCGATAGATTTAAGGTACTATATGATACTAAAAGTTTCCCTATACCCATCATGAGGTTTACAACGTAGGTGCACACAGGTCAAGAGACAAATTTGAGGTGACTGTCTTGCATGCTCTTTCCTGCATCTAGCTGGTATAGGGTGTAATCGTCAGTCTAACATTAGCAAACAAGAGTTTCTATTGGACAAATTCAGGTATGTTTATCCCCATTTTTTTTCGTTTGCTTTTTCAACAGAATCGGTGGAATGAATACACTGCTGATCACACGTAAACACAGTTCACTTTCATAGCAGCCACATTTTATTCCTTCTCGCATCTATGCGCTCTCCTCCTCTCACCTTGTCCCTTTGCTTGTGGACTTCAATGCATAACACATCAGCTGTATGTGACCAGGTGAAAAAAAACCTTTCCAAGCTAAACAGCTACACACAGCCTACATCGTTGTCACCATATTAGCTAAAGTAACGTCATAGTCAGCATAGCTAATATAACTAACACGTTAGTAAACCCGCTACAATCATGCGGGTAACGTTACAGTGTACAGTCAGTAAGCAGTTACACCGGTGGGCCCCAGTGGCAATAAATTAATAAAACCAAAAGCTTACCTTGATTTGGAAGAATTCCAGTGTTGTTTTCGAAAGTCATAGCCAGCTAGTTAACATAACATCCCTCTGAGCAGGGTGTTTCAGTAGGCTAAACTAGCTAGCTGCATTAGCCCTTGGTTCACCCCAGACTTGTCTGCACTAGACCAACAGAAAAACATCCTGTGGCGCACTGCATTAGCATCGAACAGCCCCCGCGATATGCAGCTATTCAGGGAAGTCAGGAACAAGTACACACAGTCAGTTAGAAAAGCAAAGGCCAGCTTTTTCAAACAAAAATTTGCTTCCTGTAGTACTAACTCCAAAAAGTTCTGGGACACTGTAAAGTCCATGGAGAATAAGAGCACCTCCTCCCAGTTGCCCACTGCATTGAAGCTCGGAAACACTGTTACCACCGTAAAATCCACGATTATCGAAAACTTCAATAAGCATTTTGCTACGGCTGGCCATGCTTTCCACCTGGCTACCCCTATCCCGGCCAACAGCTCTGTACCCCCGGCAGCTACTTGCCCAAGCCCCCCCCTGCTTCTCCTTCACCCAAATCCAGACGGCTGATGTTCTGAAAGAGCTGCTAAGTCTGGACCCCTACAAATCTGCTGGGCTAGATAATCTGGACCCTCTCTTTCTGAAATTATCAGCCAAAATTGTTGCAACACCTATCACTAGCCTGTTCAACCTCTCTTTCGTATCGTCTGAGATCCCTAGAGATTGGAAAGCTGCCGCGGTCATCCCCCTCTTCAAAGGAGGAGACACTCTAGACCCAAACTGTTATAGACCAATATCCATCCTGCCCTGCCTTTCTAAAGTTTTCGAAAGCCAAGTTAACAAACAGATAACTGACCACTTCGAATCCCACCGTACCTTCTCTGCTATGCAATCTGGTTTCCGAGCTGGTCATGGGTGCACCTCAGCTACGCTCAAGGTACTGAACGATATCATAACCGCCATCGATAAAAGACAGTACTGTGCAGCCGTCTTCATCGACCTGGCCAAGGCGTTCGACTGTCAATCACCGCATTCTTATTGGCAGACTCAACAGCCTTGGTTTCTCAAGTGACTGCCTTGCCTGGTTCTCTAACTACTTTGCAGACAGGGTTCAGTGTGTCAAATCGGAGGGCCTATTGTCCGATCCTCTGGCAGTCTCTATGGGGGTGCCACAGGGTTCAATTCTTGGGCCAACCCTTTTCTCTATATACATCAACGATGTCGCTCTCGCTGCTGGTGACTCTCTGATCCATCTCTACGCAGACGACACCATTCTGTATACATCTGGCCCCTCTTTGGATACTGTGTTTACTAACCTTCAATCAAGCTTCAATGCCATACAACACTCCTTCCGTGGCCTCCAACTGCTCTTAAACGCTAGTAAAACTAAGTGCATGCTTTTCTATCGTACGCTGCCAGCACCCGCCCACCAGACTATCATCACTACTCTCGACGGGTCCGAATTAGAATACGTGGACACCTACAAATACCTAGGCATCTGGTTAGACTATAAACTCAACTTCCAGACTCACATCAACCATCTCCAATCCAAACTTAAATCCAGAATTGGCTTTCTATTCCGCAACAAAGCCTCCTTCACTCATGCTGCCAAACATGCCCTTGTAAAACTGACTATCCTACCGATCCTTGATTTTGGTGATGTCATTTACAAACTAGCCTCCAACACTCTACTCAGCAAATTGGATGTAGTCTATCACAGTGCCATCCGTTTTGTCACCAAAGCCCCATACACTACCCACCACTGCGACCTGTATGCTCTCGTTGGCTGGCCTTCATTATATATTCATCGCCAAACCCACTGGCTCCAGGTCATCTATAAGTCTTTATTAGGTAAATCCCCGCCCTATCTCAGCTCACTGGTCACTATAGCAACACCCACCCGTAGCATGCGCTCCAGCAGGTATATCTCACTGGTCACCCCCAAAGCCAACACCTCCTTTGGCCGCCATTCCTTCCAGTTCGCTGCTGCCAATGACTGGAACGAATTGCAAAAATCATTGAAGCTAGAGGTTCCTATCTCCCTCAATAACTTTAAGCATCAGTTATCAAAGCTGCTTATCGATCACTGCACCTGTATATAGCCCTTCTGTAAATAGCCCACACTACTACCTCATCCCCATATTTATTTTTTTGTTTATTTTCACTAATCTTGCACACCAGTACCTCTATTTGCACATCATAATTTGCACATCCTTCATTCCTGTGTTAATGATGATAATTCTGTAATTTATTTCACCACTATAGTCTATTTATTGTCCTACCTCCTAATCTTACTGCATTTTTGCACTACATTTTGCACTCTGTATATAGATTTTTCTATTGTGTTTTTGACTGTTTGTTTTACTGTGTAACTCTGTGTTGTCTTTTGTCGCACTGCTTTGCTTTGTCTTGGCCAGGTCGCAGTTGCAAATGAGAACTTGTTCTCAACTGACCTACCTGGTTAAATAAAGGTGAAATAAATAAAAAAATTAATAAAAGCTAAGTAAGTGAAACTGAAAGTGAATAAAAATGACAATTTCTCTCTCTCTCTCTATTTCTCTCTTGCTTCTCTTTCATTTTGGAAGAAATTAATTTGTTAAACTGTTCAACTACTGACTTTCTCTCTCTTTGAGTCAACTACTCGCAACATTTTATGCACTGCAGTGCTAGCTAGCTGAAGCTTATGCTTTCAGTACTACATACATTTTCTGATCCTTTAATTGGGTGGACAACATGTCAGTTCATGCTGCAAGAGCTCTGATAGGTTGGAGGACGTCCTCTGGAAGTTGTCATAATTACTGTGTAAGTCTCTGGAAGGGGGTGACAACCCTGAGCCTCCTAGGTTTTGTATTGAAGTCAATGTACCCAGAGGAGGACGGAACCTAGCTGTCGTCCAGCTACACCATGGTGCTACCCTACAGAGTACTTGAGGCTATTTTGGACCTTCTTTGCAAAAGTGTTTTAATCAATTATTTGGTGACGTGATTATATTTAGTATAGTTTTATCTAAAAAGGATAACTTTTTTAATGTTTTACTATTTTTATTTTTATGAAATTCACTGAGGAGGATGGTCCTCCCCTTCCTCCTTTGAAGAGCCTCCACTGATGGCAATATACTATTAGCATATAAGGATAATGCAGCTGTGATTGGTTATGCTGCATTTGTCTGTAGAGTATGGGCTGAGTCCTGCCTGTCAATGCAATAGAATCCTACTCTGTTAGTTTTGCATAGTAAATCTTGCATAGTTCATTTTGTTTCGGTATGTTGCATTGAAAGTGGATAATATTGTCAATTCCCACAGTAGAGGGAAATGTTGATAATGTTAACTAAAACTAGACATTTGTGCTTCTCTGCTGCAGGCTGATATTTCTTCATCACAGGGAGATGAGCGCACCTGCGCAGCTTAGACGGAACATTCCACCTGTACCATGTCAGATATAGAGTTGAAATGTATTACATTTTGAGTTTGCATCCCAATATTACACTATAACATAAGACTGACATATAACAAAACTGTTTCACATCGAAACACCAGACTTTCGGCAGGTCCCAATATTAACATTCCACTCATGAGGTCACTTGGTAATTTGACTTCAGGAAATGGCTACAGTGATTTTGTAGTCATTACTCAAACCGATAGAGTCACTGTGATCCTGTAGGGGGTCTAGATTTTAGTTGTATCAGCTTGAACATTTTGAGTACGCCCCCACTAAGCCACGCCTCCAATATAATATCCCGGTGTGCCTTGCCTTTTCGAGTGAATTGTAGTTACCCCCCATGACTGTATTTGTTAGTGGTTGTCAATACATTACATATCCCCAAGTCCTTATTTTGAGGCCTAGCTTTACCCAAATCAAATCAGAGTTTGTTAGTCACATGTACAGGGTTGCATATGTAATTGCAGGACAGTGCTATTCTTACGCTGTGAGCTCCAACAATGCAGGTGGGGGTTCAATCATGCTGTGGGGCAGTGTGGCCAGTGGCGGTACTGGGAATCTTGTTAAAGTTGAGGGTCGCATGGATTCCACTCAATATCAGCAGATTCTTGGGAATAATGTGGGAGGAACAAGTACAATGTTCTGGAATGACCATCGCAGTCCCCAGACCTGAATATCATTGAGAATCTGTGGGATGATTTGAAGCGGGCTGTCCATGCTCGGCAACCATCAAACCTAACTGAACTGGAGATGTTTTGTAAGGAAGAATGGTCCAAAATACCTTCATCCAGAATCCAGACACTCATTAGAGGCTATAGGAAGCGTCTAGAGGCTGTTATTTTAGCAAAAGGAGGCACTACTAAATATTGATGTGATTTTTCTGTTGGGGTGCCCAAAATTATGCACCTGTCTAATTTCGTTTTGATGCATATTGCACATTTTCTGTTAATCCAATAAACCTAATTTCACTACTGAAATATTACTGTGTCCATCAGTTATTTGATAGATCAAAATGAAATTGCTGATCCAAACACCCAATTATTTATAAATGGAAATCATGGAAATTGTCAGGGGTGCCCAAACTTTTTCATACGACTGTATATATATATATATATATATATATATATATACACAAATAGTTTTAAATGCTATAAAGTTGCTGCAGTTAAAAGTGCTGAAGTGTGTAAACAAGGATACTTGTCCATAGAGGAAAACCAGTATGCACCCTATGGTGCGTTTGGCTGAGCGTACCACCCTCTGTAGAGCCTTGTGGTCACCGGTGGTGGGGATGCTGTACCAGGCTGTGATGCAACCCGACAGTATGGTCTCGATGGTGCTCTTGTAAAATACTGTCTGAACACTGTCGTGCCTTCTTCACCACAGTGTCTGTGTGGCTTGACCTTCAGCTCCTCTGAGATATGTACACCGGGGAACTTAACATTTTTGACCGTTTCCACTGTGGCCCCATTGATGAGGATGGAGGCGTGCCCAGCCTGGTTCCTCCTGAAGTCCACAATCAGATCCTTTGTTTATCTAACACTGAGGGAGAGGTTGTTTACCTGGAACCACGCCGTCAAGAGTGCCTACCTCCTCTCTGTAGGCTGTCTCATTGTTGTTGGTAATCAGGCCTACTACTGTCATGTCGTCAGCGAACTTGATGATGGAGTTGGAACTGTGTGAGGCCAAGCAGTCGTGGGTGTACAGGAGGATACTGAGGACGCAGCCTTGTGTGGCACCCATGTTGAGGATCAGCGTGGAGGAAGTGATGTTGCCTACCTTCACCACCTGGGGGTGGCCTGTCAGGAAGTTCAGGATCCAGTTGCATAGGTAGGAGTATGGCATTCCTTTTGTCTTGGTGGGTGAAGGCAGTGTGCAGTGCAATGGCGATTGGAGATGACATGATGACATGGTCTTTGACTAGCCATTCAAAGCACTTCATGATGACAGAAGGGAGTGCTACAGGTCAGTAGTCATTCCGTTCAGTTACTTTCCCTTTCTTGGAAACGGGGATGATAGTGGACATTTTGAAAGTCCCCATCGGTATCGCATCATCTATGCATTTTTTGATTAATCCGGTGACTGAGTCGACGTATTCATTGATGTTATCGCCAGAGGTGACCTGGAACATATCTTAGTCCACGTGATCAAAACAGTCTTGGAGCGTGGATTCTGATTGGTCAGACCAGTGTTGTACAGGTCTGACCTCCGGAACGTCCCTCTTGTTTGTAGGCGGGGAGGAGCGAAATGGAGTTGTGGTCTGATTTTCCGAAAGGAGGAAGGGAGAGGGCCTTATACCGTGTCGAAAAGGCGTGTAGCAGTGGCAGGGCCGGAGTAGGACTAATTTTCAGCCCGGGAGTTTCATGCCTCAGACCAGCCCATATTTTTCTTGAACATAATTTCCAATTTAGTGCAAATAAGTGAAGTTTCACAACTATCTATCTATCTATCTAAAAAATGTAAATAAAATAAAACTTACATATCCAACACTGAAACATTGATATGTATTGCACTATTCTCTACCACCTCACAATGTGTTTTTTGTAGATCATCAAAATCTCTTTCCCTGTGCTTGACTATAACATTAATGAATGCCTGAGCAGTGCACTGGTTTTTGAAACTTAGTTTATTAACGTATCATTAACGCATGAAAGCCTCCTGGGTTAAGGTGCACATGTCCAACCATCAAACATAAATATCATTACAGTATTCTCTACCACATCACAAAGTATTTTTATACAATATCAAAATCTATATTCAGTGCAAATGAGTGTTTACAAAGATATCCAACCCTCAAACATGAATAAAAAAAAGAATTAAAGTATTGCGCTGTTCTCTGCAACTTTATTCACACAGTATAACTTTCTAATGACGTCATAGTCTATTTTTCCTTGTGCATGAGTGTACCTTTAAGGAAACATGGCCAACCCTAAAACATTAATGAACGCCTGAGCAGTGCACTGGTCTCTGAAACTTTGTTTATTACCGTATCATTGTCCAAAGACATGAGGATTTTTTTCTCAGTGCACATTAGCATGAAGGCCTCCAGGTGCTTCTGGGTTAAAGTGCTCCTGAGTCTGTTTTTGATCAATTTCACTGTTGAGAAGCTTCTCTTACAGGCTACTTGTGTGACGGACAGTGTTAATAGTAATTTTTAGGCCAGTCCAATCACATAGTAGGCATCAGTTAGGAGATTGTACTGAGAGAGGATGAGATGAACACAAATGTCACAGTTTTTACAGGAGGAAAAAGTTTTGCTCTCTAGTTCTACATCCTGCTGTTCCATGGAAGGATCCTCCTCACTTCCTTGTGGCATCTCACTGGCTGTCCTGACAGTGTAACCCTCCAGAGGGGACATCTTTAGTCTGTCCCACTGGGACGCAAGGCTGAACAGCTCACCACATAATGTGCCAACCGTAGCTCTATTGTCCAACCTAAGCAAACATTTGCTTATTTCTTCGAGAGATGGGGAGCCCATTTTCCCTCACTTGAGCAAAGTTTCTAGGGTCCAAACAGGCTAAATCTGAGCAAAGTTTTCCTATGAATACTGTCTATCACAGTGTCTACAATGACGTTGTCTACTTTGACCTTGAAGTCAGTATCAGGTGATGCTAGTGGCTCATCTTCTGCAAGCTCTCCTGGGATTTTTTATATTTTTCCTGACCCTTTTCTCAGTAAGGGCAGTCTGCACTACCAGCTTACAATCTTCCTTCTCTTGCAGCTTTCCATTGGCCCCACTTCACAAACTCATCAGCTGCTCTCTTAACTCCTTCAGAGTCCCTAACACACTTCCTAAGGCTGTCCTCTGTCCCCTCAACCAGACGTTGAGCTGTGAGAATATCCATTCCTCTTGTCTGTAAGTATTTTGAAAGAGGAGATGTATGCTCAAAAATGCGAAGGAAGATTTGAGCAGTGTGCACTGTCTCATACTTCAAAAGGGCTTCTATGTATCCCTTTACTTTGGCCCTCACAGCTGGATTTAGTCTACTGTCTTCTGGAATGGTATCTAAAGTCATAAGCACATACAAAAACAAGGTTTCCTGAGGATTCCTGAAGCACCCAAACAATTTACTTAGAGCCTGATCCTCAGCCCACCACCTAGTTTCCCCTATTGGGCACAGTCGTCTGTGATGCTTGTCCTGACTCATCTCTTCCCACTTCTGCATACGCTTGTATGACTCTCTTAAGAACACTGCTATGTCATTAAGCAGTGAAAACAGTGATGCACTTTCCACAACACTGCCAGTTGTGTCTGCCAGTACAAGATTCAGAAGATGGGCGTAACACCATATATGAATCTGAGTAGGAGACTGCTCAGAGAGAAGTGTAGAGAACCCCTGATACTATCCCTGCATATTAGCTGCACCATCCATTGAGTTGCCCACACATGTGCCCATGTCTATATTGAGATTAAGTAATACTTTTTCAGTTGCACTGCAAAATACTGCCCTGTAGATGATTCACAGTCCACCATAGTAATCAATCTTTCATGAATGACATATGTGACATATCTTAGTATGATAGAACACTGGTCCTTTGAGCTGATATCTTGGGTCGTATCTACTTGGACTGAAAACATGCCTGCCTGCCTAACTTCCTCTGCAGTAGTGGTCTTTATCAGTTGGCTGATGACATCCACAACTTTGTTGATTGTGTCTTTTGATAGCAGGGTAACAAGAGATCCTCTGCCCTTTTCGCCATATTCATGGTGCTTCTGACTATTCTCTATGCAACTGTTTACATGCTGTAGGAGGCAAACGTCATATTTGCTCAAGAGTAGAATCAATTCTAGGACGTTGCCATGATTAACAGCAACGTTTTCCAATCTATAAGCAGCCTCTGCTTTATCTCCCCTGTAGCTAAGGCCACATTTGCCTATAACTTTAATGACATCCACTATGCGCTCCATCACCTGACGTTACTTCTTCACTTGCTCGTTATGTCATAACATTTGGTTGCCAGTCAACAGACTTTTCACACCTGCCTTTTTTACATTTAGAAAGTAAGCCTCTCTATGGACATGACTGTTTTCATGTTCCACTATCCTTTGGTGAATATGCTTCCAGGCTTTCATGCCGCCCTTTATGAAAGGGTTATCACTATCCAAATGCCAAACAGACAGTAAGTCAACCACTTGTGATTGTTTCCATCTGTCAGGCTCTGGCCATAGAGAAACCTATTGCTTCTCTATGTAGCCATGGTCAGAGTCTGACAGTCCTTTTCTTTCTGTTTCTGGTAGTGGTTTGTGTTGGATCCCTAATTAGAGGCAGCTGTAGTGCATCGTCTCTAATTAGGGATCCTACAAGTTTGTATGTTCCACACCGGGGATGTGGGTCGTTATCGTTATATGTATATGTCAGTGTATATATTTCGCAAGTCACGGAGAAGTAAGTGTGCTAATTTTACGTTTGATTGTCGCGTTTCAGTGTTGAGTGTTACGTTTTGTCATTCGTGTTTTGTTTTGTGAGTTCGTCATTTTGGAATATTTAATTCAGTATTAAAAAGATGTCGAACTATAATCCCTGCACTAGATAGATAGATAGATAGATAGATAGATAGATAGATAGATAGATAGATAGATAGGTACTTTATTGATCCCCCGGGGGGGAAATTTCATTGTCAAGCAGCTACAACAAAACACAGGGCAGGTGCAAAATGCCACAACGAAAGTACACAAAAGACAGATACACGGTACATGATACATAGAGCGGCAGTATGAAAAAGTATAGAAATACAAGATATCTGGAGTGCAAAAAAATAAAAGCTATAAAAGAGACATTGCATAGTATGGGTGGTTGGCTGAATATGTACACTATACATTGGTGGATGTTGGATGGTTAACTATACTATACAGGTTGATGGCAGAGAAATACTTCAGTAGCTAAAAATGCGTATGATATGAGCGAGGGTAATAATAGTTTACTTAATAGACATACTGGGTAAATGAACAGGTAAGTGAACATTTTGCATGGTTAAATTAGCTGTACAGTTAGGTATACAGTTATATTTACAGATAAGTGAATACTTGCGTGGTTACACAAACTGTACAGGTAAATGACAGGAAGAGATACTTTAATAGCTAAATGTGTGTACGATACTGCGTCTTGGTCGCTCCATGCACCCAATCGTGACAGACCTTGGGCTATGTACGCGCCTGCTCTTGACACCATCTTTGTAGTTAAAAACTTTTGGTGTAGGAAGTTTTGGTGTTTGTTGAGGATGATAACAAAAAAACATATCTATATCATGTGACTGAGGGCGAGCAAAGTAATGAAAACAATCAACAGCCTTATCTTCATGTGTCTGCTGCTGAGCTGTTGTTGCCTCGGTGATCAGTCCCTGAGTCGACTCTGATCTCTCTTTAACACTTCTTTCAGGAGGCCCATGAGACTCATCTGTACCTGCTTTAAATTACAATAAAAAGCTATCTGTAAGGCTTTAGCTAATTTAGCTAGTTTAATATGTAAACATGTTTTGACATGTTTTTCCATGCCAAAACATGCAGTCATATTTATTTTCATCCTATTCCCTTTCAATTGTGGTATTTGTATGTTTACTATTCTTATTCTACTATTAATGACAAAAAGCATAATAGGTCACTAGTAATATGTGGGTATAGATAGTGGTGATATTGAACTAATATATCTGGTCATGTTAGATTGTTCACACAGCTCTACCTGTGCCTTCCACAGCAGGGATCCTTCTGGGCACATTACTGGGTCCTGGCACTGCCTCAGACACTAAATGTTTTTTTTTTTTTTTAAATTGTTATAATTGTTAGCACAAGTCCCCCCTCCATACAAAACTAAAGTGTTCTGATCGTCTTTAACATTGAGCTATCCTACCTGCCCCCTCTGACGTTAGGGGCTCATGGCTGGCGCCGGGTACTGCCTCTTCTTCACTGCCAGCAGCAAACTGGTCTACTGGTACTGGCTGCTGTAGCCTACAGTACTGTAAGTTAGCATACCTGTCTCCTCATCATCAATTTCTCTCTTAAGCTGTGAGCTTTTTTTAATAAACATGTTGCTGAGATTGGCACATTGTCTTTTCTCTTTTTATTATCCATATTATTTTCTTTTTCAGCTTGATATTTCAGGTGGTTGGTCGGTTAGTACTAGGTCCACAAAAATGTGAACACCCTGTGGCGCATGCGTGGTCACAGCTCGCGCTTGTTTGTGTCTGAATCGCATCATCTACCCAGTGTATCAGTAGCAGGGTGTGCGAGCGTGCGATGCAGAGCAGCCCACGCTTCTGCAAGTGTAACGTATATGTAGCCCACGTTTCTGCAAGAGTAGCCTACAATAATCTATTTAAAAATATATTGTGTTTACTGACCCTGTCACCAGACCTTTCGGCCCAACAACCAGCCCGGCTGCTCCCTTTTCTCCAGATTAGCCACTCCGGGCCTGAGCAGTGGTCAAGAGTGTAATTTCTGTGAGTTGGACAGTCATGTGTTGATAGTAATTCAGGAGTACAGTCCTCAATTTTTTTATTTTTTTATTTAACCTTTATTAAACTAGGCAAATCAGTTAAGAACAAATTCTTATTTACAATGATGGCCTACCTACAGGGTCAGCCCCTGGAGCAAATTAGTGCATTGCTCAAGGAAACATCAACAAATGTTTCACCTTGTCGGCTCGGGTATTCGAACCAGCAACCTTTCAATTACTGGCCCAACACTCTAACCGCAAGGCTACCTGCCACCCTTGTTGAAGTCCCCCGCAACAATGAATGCTGGCTCCAGGTACGCAATCCCCATTTTGTTCATTGTCCAATGAAGATCCTTGAGAGCATTTTTGGTGTCGGGGCGGGATGTACACAGCCGTGGCAATATTCCCTGAGAACTCTCTCGGAAGGTAAAAAGGGCGACATTTGATGACCAAGTATTCTAAGTCGGGAGTTCCTGTACGTTTCCCCAATCACACCACTTGTTATTGGTCCTAAAGCAGACCCCACCGCCTTTGTTCTTGCCAGAGAGAGCCCACTTCCTATCCGCTCAATGAACTGTAAAACCCGCTGGTTGTATATAATCCACTTGGATGTCGGAGGAAAGCCAAGTCTGAGAAAACAGAGTATGTTGCAGAATCTGATGTCCCTCCGGAAGGAGATCCTCGCTCTGAGTTTCAACATTTGCGAGTAGTATGCTCGCTAATGGAGGATGGGTCGCTCTGCGTCTCAATATCGCTAAGACCCCCGCACATCTGCCTCTCTGTCGGTTTCTTCGTTTCTCTCCGGTAGGACTCTTAGGCTGCCTGCCGCCTCACTGAAGAGGCTAGACCCTTGTTACACCATTTCCTGGAATTTTGGAAGGTCAGCCTGAAACTCAAGGTTTACTGGCCACATCAGGCCTGCAAGTAGAGTTTCAAAATTCCCATATTTTCCTAAAATCCTGGTTGAAGGATTTTGCAACCCTACTGAAGTCACATTATGCTTTGTATTCATAATGACTGCCAGGGTTAGGAACAGTGTGAGGAGACTACGTAAGCCATTTAAACTTGAACAACCATTTCAGCAGAAAAATGTATGTATTTAAGCTTTGTGTAGCATAAGATTAATCAATCAATTTCATGCAAAAACACAGATATTAAAAACTGTTCTTAAAAAATCTACCCGCAGTAGAGCATGCTGTAAAAAAAGTTCATTTGTTATCATAACTTAAAAAAATAGAGTTGATGTGACACACACACACACCTCCATGGGGCTATACAGAAGCACAGCCTGGGCAAAGTGAGATGGATTATAGGCTGCATGTTGGCAGGACAAACACAGCTAATTCTGTGATTAGAAATCTAGGTTCAGGAGGCTGGAAACGCTGAGCAGTGAATCAGAGTCACAGCACACAGAGCTTTAATAGACCTGCCAAGCTCCCTCCCTCCCTCCCTCCCTCCCTCCCTCCCTCCCTCCCTCCCTCCCTCTCTCTCTCTCTCTCTCCCCCCCCCCCCACTCTTTCTTTCTTTCTTTCTTTCTTTCTTTCTTTCTTTCTTTCTTTCTTTCTTTCTTTCTTTCTTTCTTTCTTTCTTTCTTTCTTTCTTTCTTTCTTTCTTTCTTTCTTTCTTTCTTTCTTTCTTTCTTTCTTTCTTTCTTTCTTTCTTTCTTTCTTTCTTTCTTTCTTTCTTTGTCTCTCAAAGCACACTGTGTGCTGTATCTTCCAAATTATTATCCCATTATACACAGAATAGGATCCCTGTACAGTTCCCTTTTTCTGCTGTATATTCAGCCCATGTTTCTGCAAGAGTAGCTTACAATAATCTATTTAAAAATATATTGTGTTTACCGACCCTGTCACCGGCCCTTTCGGCCCAACAACCAGCCCGGCCCACCGGGAATGCTCCCATTTCACTCTTTCTTTCTTTCTTTCTTTCTTTCTTTCTTTCTTTCTT
Source organism: Thymallus thymallus (assembly GCA_023634145.1). Taxonomy (NCBI): domain Eukaryota; kingdom Metazoa; phylum Chordata; class Actinopteri; order Salmoniformes; family Salmonidae; genus Thymallus; species Thymallus thymallus. The sequence continues at coordinate 16,119,380 of CM042417.1, forward strand.
TCTTTCTTTCTTTCTTTCTTTCTTTCTTTCTTTCTTTCTTTCTTTCTTTCTTTCAAATTATTATCCCATTATACACAGAATAGAATCCCTGTACAGTTCCCTTTTTCTGCTGTATATTCAGCCTAGTGTATGTATCCTATTGAAGACACACTGCTTTCAGCATTATGGTCCCAGTGTTCTTTCATACTGTAAGTGTTATGGTTCTACGTGGAGCTCTTTAAGGTGAATATTCATCATAATAGCTGTGTGGAGTAGTGTGAGGAGAACACACTGCATATTCACACACTGTGAACACACTGTGAGTCCACCTCAGTGTTATGGTTCTACGTGGAGCTGTTTAAGGTGTAGTGTGATGAGAACACACTGTGAGTCCACCTCAGTGTGTCAGTGTGTGATTAATGAGAGAGCAGACAGACAGTCAGGGTGCATTTTAATCATCCACAAGGACTCTCTACTATACAGATGAGTTTGTGTGTGTGTGTGTTTGCACGCAAGGACATGAAAGACAGAGAGTGGGTCTTATGGGGTTAGTCCTGGCAAAGTTCAGTCCAGTGGATCAGGAAGGATTGGCCTTTCTAGTTCCATACTACAATCCCCATGGAACTCCATTCAGTCAGGGGTGTGCAATGCTGCTTAAATATGGCCCTCACAACGTTGTGAGGGCCATAGGTGAGGACCATAGTTAAACAGCATTTCACACCCCTGACTGAAGAGGTCCTCATGTTTTTCCTTGGCGTAACCTTGAGGATCAAGGGCTCTATTCAATTTGTATCGCTGAAGCGTTACAGATTCCGCAATAGAAATCTAAAGGTAATTTCTTATTGAGCTGACATACTGTATGCAGCGTTTACAGCGAATGCAGTCTCCGCTAACGCGGGAACATTGCCTTGAAATTTCCATCATGATGTAACGCTGAACTTCCGTGATACGGATGGAATAGACCCCCAAATAAGAAAATCCTGTGGTTTCTGTTGATTTCTGGAAACTATCGTACACCTATGTACCTCAAGTGAGTGATTGCCTAATACAGTACCTGCCATCACTGGTTACATACTAGCCTTTGAAGCTTATTCTTAAATAATTTCAAAGCTCAATGCTGTTATTTTGTTCAGCATCCATAGGGATATGTGGACCTTTTCAGGTTCAACATTTGACTAAATCTGCTGACTATGGTTGTGTGTAAGGTTGTGGGACTGAATTATTTATTTGAGTGGAGGTGATGGAAATGCTGCCATTTTGTGAAGAGATGGTGTGACCTTTCCTTCCTGTTCCAAAAGCAACGTGGCACAGACAGGTGGGAGAGAGGGATGAAGAAAGATAGCAAGAGAGAAAGAGACAGAGGCAGACGCAGATACTATGTAGAGTTTGGAAGAGGCCCTACAACCAACCCTCCCTCCCTCCCTTGTTCCCATCCTTCTTCTCTGACTCCACGGGTTATTTTTTTATGTGTTTCTACTTGCCATGCATCATGTTGGCCCAAAATGACGATTGATTGCGGAGTCGCTGCCACTGTAATCCGCTTAGGATGGATTTTGCATCTAAATCACTTTGTTATGTATGCACCTAACTCTTGCCAATTCCATTTGGAGACACAGTGATAGGTGATCCATCATTCATTACCCTTCACTGTGCTCATTACCGCTGTAATGTAATAGCAGAAGCCCCTCTCTACTGTTCAGGTGAAGTGCACAAAAGGTGTGCATACAATATGGGCCAGATATTGGCCATTGCACCTTGGGTTAGAGCTTTGGATGGCAGCAGGTGATATAGAGTTACACTATTAGATGATAGGAGGTTACGCGACATCATATCAAACATTATTTGTGAAGTGTGAATACATTTCTGTTGTTCATTTCTCTCCACAAAATGTATAGGGGGAGAAAGGAAAACATCAACGATGAGTCTCTCTGGAGATGTTTGTACGCTCACTCTCTTTTTCTCCCTTTCTCTTCCTCTCTTCCTCTCCTCCCCTCTTCCTCTCTTCCTCTCGTCCTCTTTCTATTTGGAGCTGGAGGCTCAGGACTCTTTATACCCGGCCACTGTAACAGCATGTTGTGTTATCCTGTCAGTCTTCTCTACCAGTTCCTCCATCTCTCTTCTGCCACCAGGATCACAAACAAACACCAAACACAGTTACAAACAAAAACCAAACACAGTTACAACAAACACCAAACACAGTTACAACAAACACCAAACACAGTTACAAGAAACACTACAAGACACAGGAGAGCTACAAAATATCAGGATAGAAAATTGTTTTTTATTTGTTTTGTTTTTCAGAACATCTGTGTACACTGTTAAACCATGAAACATGTGACATGTTTATAACCTAAATGTCAGTGTTTCAAACGTAAACATTAGGCATTTAGATTTGTAAATAAGTCCTCTCATCTTGAACAAAGGCTTCAGAATGCAAGATTAACAATGATAGTCAGATTTTTCCAGTCAGTTTCCAACCAGGAGAAAAGCTATACCACCTAAGTGTTCAGATTTTAAACATGCATGTTTTCTTTCCCACTGTCCTATTTACAGTGCATTTAGTCATTCAAAATTAATGTGACTTAACATGCCTTTTATTCAGATCAATGTTAGGAATGTCTGTCACCTACATTTCAACACAACTGCGTGATGTTGCTATTCTACTGTATAGTTAATTTCCGTTCATGCAGGAACCAATGGGGTACTCGAGGGAGTGCGTACATGCAGGAACCAATGGGATGCTCGATGGGGTGCAGGAATGCCCCGAATTGCGGGCTGCAGTCGCGCACTTTTGGATTTTTTGGAATAGCTTGTCTTAATATCTATGCACATTGAATGATTAATTGATCGTATACTATACAAAGATACATTATTGACATGTTTCTAAACTAATGCAATCTGTAAGGGGTTGGATTTATTGCACCCGTTACTGAGGTGGTTGTTCCAGTTTAGATGGTTTATGTAGTCTTGTCCATCACCACATCAGTTATTCTGAGTGCATGTTCTGGGTGATAAAATATTTAAATTATTGGATATCCTCCCTATGGCTGGATTCTGATTGGAATTACTAATCACTTCACAAACCAGCATATTGTGACTTGCAGTTCTGATGAGACCCATGAGCCAGGATTTTCCGTCCATGATGTTGTGGATAACTAGGCCATAACTAAAGGCCTTATGAAATGTGTAAATAGATATGTAAATATGTAAATATATGGTCATAAAGTATTTCCTTTTAATTGAAATGCATTCACTTAAGCCACCACTTGGAACTCAGAGTTCTTATATAAAACCTCCTACCCCTTGACCAGAACCCTACTGTAAGGGAAGATGCTGTAGTAGTCCGGAGGGAAAACTAATCCAACTCCAACCGCGTCAGCAAGCTGGCCAACATCATACAAAATCCATCCGATACTGGTTCACATACCTTTGGACTGAACCAGTCAAGGATATACTGAACAATCTCGGCTAAGTTCTCAAGAAGTTCCACAATGCAGTACATCTTAAAAGAAACAACAATAGAAGCAGGGGGAAACTAAGCTGAGAATTCTACTGGTCAATTTATGGATTTAGTAAGGAAGACATGAAGTACAAGACCAGCCATCTATATAAATATAAAATGAGGGCTTATGTTTTGATGAATTATAGATGGAATGCTAATTCAAAAAAACATTCAGGCCTACTTGCAGCAAGAGTCCAGTAAACATCTCTCCAAGACGAAAGCTTTTATTCTCTCTGGTCGTTTTCTATTCTGAGGTTGCAGTGCTGCAGGCAGAAATGTAGGTGAAGTATGGTGTGCTCGTCCTCAGGACCTCCTGGAGTTCCTCTCGTTGAGCATATGTGGATTTGGACACTGCGCTGTGCTGACACATGGAAAGGTACACTGCATGCTGGGATGGCTCAGGGCTGCGAGTCGCTCTCTAAAGTTACGTAACCATGGCAGCCCAATGAAGGGTGAGGTAAGGGAACTGTCATCTCAGATGATGCGTTATGGTGGCATGAATGTTAGCTGTCGTTATGGTGCCAGCGGGAAACTTCCATACAGCCATCATCCAAAGGGGAGGAATACTCTAACAACAATACTCTAACAATGAACTGAATGAGAAGGAGAAGAATATGCATCAAATAGCCTGCAGGACATGTTAAATGTCATAACCCTTAATGCTAGGCAATGACAATTGACCTTCCAATACCGAAACGCAAGTAGTGAGTTGCAAGATCTACAATGGCACGTCACACTTGTATTATTATTTTCACCATGGTGTTTAGGCCACAAGCAACTGACAGGCTCAACAACACAATTTCCTTAAATGAGAATTTATGGAGACGGAGAACAGGTTCAGCAGTAGTCCATTTGGGAGAGCCGGTCCTCGATATATAATTGTGCTGCACATGTAAATTCAGTTGAACTCTACACCATGTTAATAACACATATCAGTCCAGGAGATTGATAGTGTGTCCATAATTGGCAATCAGGGATGTATTTTCAAACATTACTCTGCCACATGATTTGCAGATTGAGTGATCATGTCGATGACCTTTGGGAAGTGATGAAAATACTTAAGATTCCAATGGCTTTGTCAGCCATGCACTACCACTCCTACGGTAGGTAGAGAGAGAAAAGAGCAGTAGAACACAAGAAATGCTGTGTCATCTGCAAAAAATCTCATGGAAAATGACATGTCGCTTTAAAAGTATTCAACAAGTTTTTAGATTATTTTGAAGGTAATGTATCATGATAACCTTGTGGCATTGAGGTTCATGTTTAGGGTTGCACATTTCCTATAATTTCCTCAAAATGTACAGGTTTCCTAGAAATCTAGGATGGAAGACTCCTAGAATCTGGAGGAAAGGAAATCCGGTAATCTTCTAACCGGGATTTCTGGAAAACCCGGGAAATTTGGAAAAGTTACCAGAAATCTGCAACCCTAGTAATGTTAAATAGCTGCTATTTTATGTAACACCCAAAAAACAAACACATACACTGCCTTGGTGGACACAGCATTTCAGTTCCATAAACCCACATCAGTATGCCTGAGATGAATCTCTGTCTCCTTCTCTACTAATAGGCCTTCAATGACAGATTCAACAATGTAGAGCTAGTGACATGGTACTGAACGCTGAATAGCTTAACATTTGTATTCCGATATGGGGTTTGTAAATAGAAAACAGCCTGAGGTTGTGTGCGTCTTCAGGAAACCGCAAAGCGAGTGGCTTTATGAAAATAAATATTTATATTCAAGTTGCTTATCGTAAAGCAATGTCGGAGAGTATAAATATGTAACATCCAGCAGGGCTCTCCAGGACACTCGCCATGACTGCAGAGAGAGAATGAGGGAGCTTGGCGTAATAGAGGCTTGGCGATGGTATCTATCTCCCTGACTGGATTCCATTAGCCAATGGTTCTGTCTGTTCTGTTTACACATTGAATGCACAAGTTCACGCTAAAACGTAAACTGCAAGTGAGAGGCCTAAAATACTGAAAGACATTTTCAGTGCATTAGCCATCATCAGTCATCTAGCCAGCTATCACTCATGTAATAGCCAACAGACCTGTGTGTTGCTGGAAGATTATATAAGGGGCCTGGGAGCATTTCTCTGTCTCTCTCTCTCTTTCTCTCACTCTCTTGCTCCCTCTCTCCACAACGCCATCATTTATTTTTTATCTTCTCCATTTTTTCTCCATTTGACACACTCTCACTGCCCCCTGCATGCAATTACATCTAACCAAATAGGCTAATTTAATGGTGGTCTCTTGGCTATACTCCGCATTATGTATAGAGAGCCGCTGTTTTGTTCTACAGATTTGCATTGCAAAAACAAAATAACTTTTCTGAAAGCAGGTCAAGTGGATAATGAGACTGCAGTTAAAGGGTAAGTTATCTGTAGCACCTCCTTGTTAAAATTAGTGGTCCCAAGAGAGGTCAGAGATTTCAGTTAGACTATGTACTGCTGCAGCACATCTGTAATTTATCTTTATGTCTCCCGAGGGAACACACAGAAGACATTTTTAAAAAGTTAGAACCAAAATGGCTGCCTTTAAGAGCCTCAACTACTCAGCATCCATAGTTCTAGAGTCACAGAAAGGTTTTTAAAGGCAATCCTTGGCACAGCAAAACAACCCTGCAACTAGCATTGCAGTGTGTCAACCAAGGTCAAATTCAGTAGAAATAAAACATTTTGGAAACAGTGAGCAGAGAGGTAGCTACTGCCTGAATTTTTCCAAGAAGAAAACAGGTCTGGGTTATTCGTCTAGTGGTTTTAGCCACAGGAACTCTTAAAGGATGGCAGGTAGCCGAGTGGTTAGAGTTTTGGGCCCATAACTGAAAGGTTGCTAGATCGAATCCCAGAGCTGACAAGGTAAAAATCTGCAGTTCTGCCCCTGAACAAGGCAGTTAACCCACTGCTCCTAGGCTGTCATTGTAAATAAGAATTTGATCTTAACTGACTTGCCTAGTTAAGTAAAGGTTTAAAAAAAAAAAGGAACTTTGACATACATTAGAGAGCCACATTCCAACTGTGTTGACATACGCTACTACTTAAACTAATGGATTCAGCAGGTCCCCTTTCCAGAGAACAGCATGACAGACCAACTTGAGGAGCATGTAAACAAGCCTAAGAGACGTCTCAGGCATGATGGGTCCCCATGAGGGACATACAGTCCATTACTCTAAAATAGCAGTCTATAATAAAACTGTTGCTGTGTTCAATGGCAATGAGTACAGATGCAGGCATTCCATAATTCATTTGAAACCAAATGTCCTAGTTTATGAAGCCATTTCCTGGCTATATGATGGCTAAAAGCGGTAAAAACAATTCACTCAACACTGAAAGAAGATCTTATGCTCACATGGAAAACCAGGGAAAAATTAAAAGGTAACTCACCAAGCGGCTGCCCAGCGATGATACGTGCGTTTTCTCCGGCCACGGCGGCGCGGGCGTTCCTCTCGCTGATGTACTGGACGAAGGCGAAACCCTTGTGAACGGAGCAGCCTACGATCCTGCCATACTTGGCGAAGATGACCTCGATGTCGGTCTTCTTGACAATGGCGGTGTTGAGGTTGCCGATGAAGACTCTGGAGTTGAGGGAGCGCGGGTCATTCTTGTTGGTCACGTTGCTGGTCTGAATCTTACCGGTCATCCTCCTCCGGTTGCCCTCCTGGGACACAGACAGATACAAGGAGTAGAGGGCTTTAGAGTCACTAATCAACCCTAACCCCCTGGCAGAGAGTTGATCTAATGTGAATGGAGAGAAGACAGCATGTTCAACTTTGGTTTGTTTTATGCTAGTGCGCTGGTCAAGAGAGAGTGGCAATAATGAACACTGCAGACAACTAAACCATGTGATATGACTGCAAAATATTTCAATCACAAATTGAGTCTACTAGTGATCAGTCACAAATGTGTTTTGAATACTATTTGAAGTGACAAGCGCTTTTTTGTGATGTCAAAACGTCACCTGAAATGAGGTATGGGTTCTGAATGCCGCCCTCACAACCATTCTAAGTGAGCTTGTCATGGCTCTTATATAACACTGTAACATTGTCAGTTATAAAGATATCATCGGGTTGCACAGAGTCCTTGTGTCAACAGGAATAGGCTTGAAATGCACAGATTTGGGCTGTAAAGCATTTCATTCAATACTTCTCGATGTGACAGCCCAGCACCTAGAGCGCAAAGCACCATGGTTGTCACTGCTATACCAATAACACTGATCTCTTAAAGGCTGTCTTCAGCATCCCAATGGAATCTCTCAGACAAGCATTCATCGCACTGATTGAGACATTTTACTAGAGAAAAACGTGTAGTAGGGTAGTAGCGCGTAATATTTATTCTGTTACATTTACTTAAGTAACTTTTTGAATAAATTGTACTTGTAAGAGTAGTTTTAATGCAACATACTTTTCACTTTAACTCCAGTATATTTGTGAAGAAAAACGTTTACTTTTACTCCGTTATATCCAGGTACAATCCGCTCGTTACTTTTATTTATACAAATGTTTTAGTCAATGCACGTTCTGTTTGTTTCATTCTCTCAGAGAATGTCTGGTTTGCTTTGGCTCTGAAACAGCCCCACATGACTCCGTTTCACCAATCAAATGTACGTAGCCAGTCACAGCACACAGAAGGAAGAGTGGACGACAACAATGGCTGAAACAATGGCGTGTGATTCGGAGGAGGCAGAACACCCCTGGCCTCACGTTCAAACTATGTTTTCCAATAGCTACATTATAGCTACATTATGCGCTGTCTTCTTTGTCTGCCTAAAAATGTGGACATTTCAGCCTACAAGAAATCCACTTTGAACTTTAGAAAACATGTGGCGGTAAGTTGTAGCTTGTAGGTTAGTTTTGGCTGGATAGCTAACCCTGTTACAGGACCGTAGTCTTGGACGGGAGGCTTTTATATTCGGAAGTTGTCTTTAGCGACTGAATTGAAACGACTCCCAGAGGGACCTGTTACAGGGCTAGGTATGATAATTAATTGCCTATTTATTTAGTTAACTAACGTTAGCTAGTAAGATTTAAAAAAAGAAGCCTTCCAAATAAATGCCATGATTGTACAAGTAAGCAAGGGTATATACAGTATGTCATATGCTTTGCTCTTACAGTTTGTCATAGCAGTGATTTAGATGACATAAAGGCTGTTTTAATTACGTTTTCGATGCATACATAGATACATACAGATATTTTACAGAAGGAAAAGATTTATTCAAATTCATTCAGGCCAACTCACTAAAACGTTCAATAGAAAACCACGCATGCACACGCACACACTAATTCTCTGCGTCCAGATGAACAGTTTAGAAATTAATGTGATATAGCCTACAATGATTATAAAAAGGGGGACATATTTACATTGATCTTGCTCTGCTTATTTCAACAATAAATCAGATCGTATGAAGTAACTCAGTACTTCTTTTCACTAGATACTTTCTTACTCCTACTCAAGTAATTATTTGGGTGACTACATTTACATCTACTTGAGTGCAGTTTTTGGCTACTCTACCCACCTCTGGTCAGTTGTACAACTGCATTCAATGTGTCTTTCGCATTTAACTCAACCCCTCTGAATCAGAGAGGTGCGGGAGCTGCCTTAATCGCCATCCACGTCATCGGTGCCTGGGGAGCGGTTGTTGTAAAGGTTTGCGGGGGGTGCACAACCAATTATGTGAGTAAAATGACACTTGTTGTGATCTTGGGGACCACATAAGCGTTTACCCCGTGCCAAATAAGCAAACTGGTGCTACCGTTGTTAATGTCTAAAAGAGTTCCATGCTGTATAATTGAATTGACCTAGGAATACATTAACAACATTCAGTAACAGAGAAAACAATCAATGATCGTCATGGTCTCTTGCTTCAGTGTCCCTGATACAGGAGAAAGGGAGATAACATCTATTCTGCTTTGAGACCAAATACCTGAATAATGGATCCAATTCTCAATAAATAGGATTAGTTACCACGGTAACACAGATACTGACTGATGCTCGCACGCACGCACACACGCACTGTTGCATTGTTGTGAGGTCCCAGAAATGTAGGTATTCATTCATTTTCCACCAAGGTGACTTACCAGCTCAAATGTTCCCATTTTCCTCAAAGCTCAGAAAAACACAATGTGTGGTCTGTGGTCTGATAAAACATCTCTATCTCTCAGATTTGCACAACACTCTCCTCTCAGTTTATGCAATTCCTTAGTCATAATTTATAGATGCATTTCAGTACACTAATTGACTAATACTTCACCCTTTGTAAGGTTTCATGAACTGTTTATAAATATGTAAAATGTCATTATTTCTAACCTGAATCCCATAGCTAAACATGCATATTTCCCCCCATTTGAGGCGCTTGATTATTTCTAACCTCACAGAAGATGCAATGTGCCCATGTAAAATACTACCAATAGAACTGTCCCTTACCATTGAGTGAAATTTCTCTCCAAAACTTGTTTTGTACCTGGCCGAGGGAGGAAGCTGTTCAGCCAGCCGCTAAATAGAGAGCAGCCATGTGATTTACAGGGGAGAGATTCTCTGTCAGGCATCCATTACACCTGAGACTGAGATCACTCTAGTATGGCTGTTCAGCAGCCCACTCAGGAACAGAAACACCACTCCTTCATGGCTTTCTCTGACTTGTGATAGTGCAGTATATGCGATAGTACAGTATATGCGTAAGCCATTACACACTCCATCTACACTTCAAAATCATCTACTATCCTGTGAATGTTCAATCTAAAGTATCATAGAATGGAGATAATCAAAGGAAATAGGGTTTATCCAAGAAGAAAACCTTTCTTCAATGTGTGTGTTTGTGTGTGTGTGTGTCTGTGCACTGTAATGGAAAACTGTAATATATACGGTAATTTTAGGTATTATCAACAGTAAAAATCTCTGAAACGTTTAACTTTAATATACTGTAAATTATAGTGCATTGTGGGAAAATTGCTGTATTTCAAATGGTATTGTAATTCTACCCCACAGAATACAGTACCGTACCGTATCTTTGGAGCACCAAAAACCTTTTGAGCTTTAGTGGGTGCATGGTATTGTTTTTTCTGGCTCATTTTTAGGCGTCTTGTAAGAGACTATATTTGTTGCACCTGTGAGAGGGAAAGTTGTACCAATTGAACTCCTATGTGCCCCTCAATGGTCATGAACATTAATGGTCACTTTATAATGTGCAGTTTTGTCACACAACGCAATGCCACAGATGAATCCAGTTTTGAGGGAGCATGCAATTGTTATGCTGACTGCAGGAATGTCCACCAGAGCTGTCGCCAGAGAATTTAATGTTAATTTCTTGTCACAAGAGGGTGCAGCGAGAGACCAAAACGCAGCGCAGGGATAGTGGCTCGACATATTTATTATACTATGTACTTAATTATATATATACTATGTATAAATAAACACAAATGATGAACCACTGAACAAATAATACACAATACTACAAACGTAATTATCGAAGCACACTTACTGTCACCGTGACTTGCGAAATATACATATAATGATAACGACCCAGTGTGAAACATACAAACCTATGTAGGATCCCTAATTAGAGCCGATGCGCTACAGCTGCCTCTAATTAGGGATCCCACACAAACCACCACCAGAAACAAAAAGAATAGAACTGTCAGACTCTGACCATGGCTACATAGAGAAGCAAATAGGATTCTCTATGGCCAGAGCCTGACATTTCTCTACCGCTTCCAACATCGTTTTAGAAAATTTGGCAGTACGTCCTACCGGCCTTACAACCGCAGAGCACGTCTAACCATGCCAGCCCCGGACCTCCACATCCGGCTTCTTCACCTGCGGGATCGTCTGAGGCCAGTCACCCGGACAGCTGATGAAACTGTGGGTTTGACAACCAAAGAATTTCTGCACAATCTGTCAGAAACTGTCTCAGGGAAGCTCATCTGCATGCTCGTTTTCTTTACAAGGGTCTTGACCTGACTGCAGTTTGACATCGTAACCGACTTCAGAGGGCAAATGCTCACCTTCGATGGCCACTGACATGCTGGAGAAGTGTGCTCTTCATGGATGAATCCCAGTTGCAACTTTACTGGGCAGATGGCAGCGTGTATGGCGTTGTGTGGGTGAGCGGTTTGCTGATGTCAACGTTGTGAACAGAGTGCCCCATGGTGGCCGTGGGGTTATGGTATGGGCAGGCATAAGCTACGGACAACGAACAAAATTGCATTTTATCGATGACAACTTGAATGCACAGAGATAGCGTGATGAGATCCCGAGGACCATTGTCATGCCATTCATCCGCCGCCATCACCTCATGTTTCAGCATGAGAATGCATGGCCTCTTGTCACAAGGATATGTACATAATTCTTGGAAATGTCCCAGTTCTTCCATGGCCTGCTTAAGATGCTCTGTATCGACGTGTATGACAGCATGTTCCAGTTCCCGCCAATATCCAGCAACTTCGCACAGCCTTTGAAGAGGTGTGGGACCACATTCCACAGGCCACAATCAACAGCCTGATCAACTCTATGCAAAGGAGATGTGTCGCGCTGCATCAAGCAAATGTTGGTCACACCAGATACTGACTGGTTTTCTGATCAATGTAATTCAAAGTTTACCCTATTCATCTATGGCAAAGATACATATATATGTTTCTAATTTCATCTATGTCTGGTGTTAGCTAGTTACTGGCTAGCTAGGTCTTCATCTGTGTCTGGTGTTAGCTAGTTACTGGCTAGCTAGGTCTTCATCTGTGTCTGGTGTTAGCTAGTTACTGTCTAGCTAGGTCTTCATCTGTGTCTGGTGTTAGCTAGTTACTGGTTAGCTAGGTCTTCATCTGTGTCTGGTGTTAGCTAGTTACTGGCTAGCTAGGTCTTCAGCCAGCATAGAAGAAACGGGGTGGGGGAAACTCTGACACAACACTCTCCTAATCACCTGAGACATGCCAAACTGGAGATGTATAAAGCATTTTTGACATCATTGATGTAGTTTCAATGTATCAACAAATTAGCTTGAGATGACACTGCATCCAAGTTGTTTGACATAGGTGCTTCAAAGAGCTATCAGTCAAGGCAAGCTCATGAATATAAGCTCCCCCCCTCAAACTTTCTAATAGTTTGTTTTTGTCAAATTTTGTGTATTTCTATCCAAAACAAATATTATATGTGATATTTTAATCACTCAGAAGGTTATTTTACATGGGAATCAGAATGACTGTTTGGGAACTTTAGAACGTATAGGGAACAGACTGGAGCGGCTTAATCCTTAAATGGTTGAGCATTTTGCCATGTCTTTTTGGTCTGTTTTGCCCTGTGGTCTGTTTTGCCCTGTGGTTGCTGCCAGTTTGGACCCCTTAAGGCCTCTAGAAGTGCAAGTGACAAAAAACATAAAATATTAATGAATATGCTGTAAACGCCTGCTTGCAACATTCCCTTAAAATACTGTGAAATACAAATCCCCTCCCTCAATGAATTTCATTAATCCATTCATTCATTCCAATTACGGTAGCATTTGCTTTTTTTAAAAGTATAATTCAGTAAATTTGACGGTATTGTAATGTATGTCATTACACAGTACTTGCTTTGATACCGTATTTATATTACAGTAGGCATACTGTAATATGAAATACAGAATCTTCAGACGAGTCTTGTGGAGAGCAAAACAAGTATGTGTTTTTGAGAGTCTCACCTTTCCATAGCGGGGTCATATTAGTGTGTAGCCCAACCTTTTCGGACTCTACAGACAGAAGTTGGCAGATTGGCGGTACCTACTTCAGACGAGTCCAGGGTCGGGGGGGACGGGGACTGGACGGGACGGGGACGGGGGGGGTCGTAAAACAAAATAGAGAACACCATCGTGTATGTGAGTCTCATCTTTCCATAGAGTGGTTAGTTTTGTAGGCCAAACCGCTCAGAGGTTTTCGTGAGAAGACAGATTTTCGGGATGTCTCATGGTCTGACAAACACTGCTGTAGCTCGGGCAACCTTCCACCTCAGATGCGGAAGGCCACCATTGGCGGATGTGGTGGACTGAGATGCAGCCAATGCAAAAAAAACTGTTGGGTTTTATGAGTATATTTAAATTATGCTAATTACATTTCTCTAGGTTAAAGTGTGTTTGAATTGTTTCTAAGCTTGATTACACTGCTGTGAGTTGCCTGCTCTTGATATTTATTGGCAAGTAATAAATAAATGCACACACACACACACACACACACACACACACACACACACACACATGTTTTATGAGTTTACCGTCATGATGAGCATCGAACAGTAATTTAGGCCGGCAACTCTGACACCCAAATGGATGTCGTGGACAGGGAATGAAGAAAGCCCACAAATAAGCGTTGAAGCGTTAGATTGCCTCTCAATCTCATCTGATAAATCACATGTGGGTAATAGTCACGTGTGCCCTCTTCCTCACCACTGCCTCCTCGTCACTGTTATAGTTCTGGTCTTTATTTCAGCACAGGCCTCTTAATCGATTTCATGTCCACTTTTCCTGCTGCTGTTGCTGTTTACTTTATTTACAACCTACATTAAACTGTCCAACCACTTGAGTGACATTGCAATGAAGAGAACATTAGATAACAAGTTGGACGTCAAACACGGTGCAAACTGATTATGAATGGGAAAAAATAAATGCTGTGGAAACAGGTATGGCAAATGTTCTAACAATGTCCTAAGCCATTTCAATGATTAGCTCACTATGCAATGTCCTAGTTCCCTGTTCCCAATGTGCCCAATATCCTCTAGTCATAAGCCTAACAGAAATACTCTCCAACTAATTTCTCTGCCTCTGAAATAAGGCCATTTGTCACATTGTATATTGATCGGGAGACAGGCACAGGAATACGTAATAGGGTTTTTTATTTCTACCCCAAATAAAGCACGTATAAATATATAACCCAGGGCTGTGACCCAAACAAAAGAGCGAGGTAAATCTCTAATAAATACACGGGACAAGACCCATAATAAATACACAGGACGAGACCCGAAATAACAAGCACGAAAGCCAAAACAGCAAAGCACAGGTACTCACAAGCCCAACGGACATGGGAACAATAATCGACCAACAATAGTGAACAAAGGGCACAATTATACAATGACTAATCAGGGGGGAATGGGAACCAGGTGTGCGTAATGATCCAGTTCAGTGACGCATAGAGGCCGGTGACGTAGACCTCTGGAACTGGTGCACGGAATGAGCAACAGTACCGGGAGGATCCGTGACACCGTTATGACATTGGTTCTCCAAGCGTTGACTGAAATCCATAACCTTCACCAGCATAACAGCCTGCTAAAGAAGCATGTTAAGGTAAAAATCCATCACTGAAACCTAACACTTTTCGCTGTTCAAGATGAGAGTGAAAAGTTGTCTTGATAAAGGCCAAGCTCTCAAATGTCAAAATATATATCCATAGAAACTATCATGTAAAATGTAATATATTTCTATAATGGGATATTGCAGAAAACTGGTGTAAAGCGAAAGCGTCAGGATGAGAGAGTTGGATGACAAACTTAGCAGGGCAAGTGCTAGGGCTTGCAGTGTAACGGATTGTACCAAGGTAGAGAAGGTTCTCAAAAGGGAACTGATTGAGTTTTGAAGAGATCTGCCCGTGGGTTCATTAAGATATTCTCCAGAATTGACTTCCTATGTAATTTACAACTCTGCCACTGCTCATTTCCCCCTCTGCCACAGTCGCCCTACTCTGACTGTTGCCAGGGCAGCCTGTCATAGTGACAATCAGCCTGAAAAAGCTCAGTCAAACAGAAAAGGAAGCGTTGCCTCACTCACATACCTGTTTTTCCCACTGTGACTGGACACTGTGCACAACGCCGTATCAAGATCACTCGATACAGCAAATTACTTCACTCTATTAGTGTAATGAGTATAGACAACCGATAATACTTTGTCTCTTGCCTTCCTCGTTCTACAGCAGTGGGTCTAAAATAACTCAAGAACCATGACATGCAATACGCAAAAGGTCTTTCTCTCTCTCTAACCCTCACTCAAAGATGTTCAATTCCTTTAGGTTCAGTTTATTCATTGCCTTCTGTGGAAGGTGTGACAACATCACTATTGTCGGCTGCGATGTCCCTGTTGTAGCTAATGTGCAGTGTATGCATTCTGTAACACAACATTACTAAGACTGAGAACCTCATTCATCTTCCAACACGGAACTAAAACCCTTCCCAGCGAAGGCAAAGCTCAAGGTGTGATGTGGGACAAGGGGAGATGAGGGAGCTACAGGAGTTTGTGTTTTGGAACATTGCAAATACCAAGTGGATAACTGCCAGGCAATAACTCGTAATTGCCTGAAAGGAGGGACAGGGAAACACTTTTGCAGTGACTGGATTTTATTGCTTTCCAACGTACGGTTGAGCTACACATTATTTACACCAATCTCTCCAAACACAAAGAAGTGATAATAAAAAAAAAGATAAATCCCTGTCTGGTTGCAGTTCCACTTGATTGGTAAGTATTTAAGACACAAAAATGCTGTCTTAAAAACAACCCCAGTGCTGGGTAAATAGTGGACAGAACACACGTTGGGTTATTTTTGACCCAGCCAGTTGTGTCACTTAGTTGGGGTATTGAGCTATGATCCACCGGGTCAGATCAGAAGACTGTAGGCATGACTTAGTAGTGGCGTGGCTTTAATGGTTCTTTTTTGGACACCCGTGAGAGTAAATGTAATTCCTGTTAATCTGTTCTGTTCTATTGTCAATACAGTATATGTTAAGGTTGAGCACTGACACTTTCGTAGCTTAATGAAGCTTGCACAAGTTGGGTCAAAAATAACCCAACGTGTGTTCTGTCCACTACTTACCCAGCACTGGGTGGTTTTAACACAGCATTTTTTGTGTAGGTGCCAGCCTTACCAATCAAGTGGAACTGCAACCAGACAGGGATTTATCTTTTTTTTGTGTTCGGAGAGATTGGTGTAAATAATGCGTAGCTCCATCGTGGACAACTGATTCCTTTCAGGCAATTACAAGTTCCGCAGTTAACATTTTTAAAATATAAAATTCATAACAATATTATAACAAAGCTGCAACTATCCCAACATTGGGATATGCATAGGCACATAAGGAACTCATACTCTTGCGTAAGCATTACTAAAGCTACAAACGTGCCAGTGCTCAACTTTAACGTGATGACAGTACAATAGAACTGGATTGACATTTACTCTCACGGATGGCAAAAAATAACTATCTGAAAGCCACACCCCTACTAAGCCACACCTCCAGTATTCTAGTACTCAATAAATCAGCATCAACAACCTAACTTAAAGAAAACAATGGGTTGCTTGTGACCCAACTGGCTACGTCAAAATAACCCAATGTGTGTTCTGTCCATATTTACCCAAATTGGGTTGTTTTAATCCAGCATAGGTATCATTTATCATATTTTGAAACCAACTTCTTCGTAAAAGATGCTAACATGCCTTGGTCTGCAAAAGGTTTGCCCCCAGCTTACCCTTGGACATTGGACATATGTCTGGCTACTATCTCTCTTGGAATATATCAGCGTGAGCCAGATGGTATCAATATTGTCAGCCTATAACAGCATTGTGAATTTCACTGAGTTCAGTATTTATTTGCATCGATCTACAGATATGCGATCTGAGGTATAGCAGAGATATATCAATTTGATTCAACTGTACCACAAAACATCTATCAGTTTGTCGGGTCAAAGCAGGCAATCATACACACATGCTTTAGGTTGGTAATGCATTGACTGAGTCTTAGCTTTTTTGGGTGTACTTGATTTCAAGGGACTCTCTTCTTCCCTCCTCATGATTAGCACTCTTAGAACCAGGTGCAACTGAAAGTGCTTTTAATTGGAAGAAATTAGCATTTGCTTATTTTGCACTCTGCAGGGGAAGTAAAACAGTGTCTCTACTCTTCATTAGTACAGATAATCGACGTTCTAAATATTATTAGTGGCTCCTTCAACAAGCAAAGTTTTTAACCAAAAATATACAGAGTACATTTTGGTTATCAAAGGTATGCTTCTATCAGAACTGATACCATGTGATGGAGTAACATCATTTGGCACCAATGAGTGGGGTATAGGGCAATTAGCATTTGACGGAACACATTCTTGTTTCATCACTAACACTTATTGAAAAATATTCACTCAAAAGTATTGGCAGTTGTCTGAGACATATTTGGTTGGTGGAAATCAAAACATTTGACTGCAAAGAGTGTGAAAGTGCTCTGAAAGTGCTCTAAGTGCTGAAATGGCTGTCTTTATCAGCATGATGACAGTCCATTATGTGGCTCTCAAGGCTTGCCTGAGACAGCCTGAGTCTGATTGGAACGAGAAAGAAATGTAAATAATTTGCGAATGGACAAAATACTCAGACAAACACAAAGGGAGTTTGTGACAGGAAGTGACCATCTCCCAGAACTGGGAATTGTGCCGCATTTTTTAAATTTAATGACCCTTTTAGTTTGTCTGGGTCTGCAGTGTACCATTATAAAAATATCCAACTACTGTACTTTATCTCTGTATTATATTCCCCCTCTCTGTTCTCCGGTGGTGCTATGTTGACAGCATGTGAAGCATCAGTAGTCTTGACTTGACCCATGAGTAAGCAGTCTCCTCATCCACCAGACCACCACCCACTTTCCTTTCCTGCAGTACTCCTCTCCTCTCCTCTCCTCTCCTCTCCTCTCCTCTCCTCTCCTCTCCTCTCCTCTCCTCTCCTCTCCTCTCCTCTCCTCTCCTCTCCTCTCCTCTCCTCTCCTCTCCTCTCCTCTCCTCTCCTCTACGTCACCACAGTGTCGTCATGTTGGTAGTTCTGCATCTCAACTTTTTTTTTTTTTTCTCATGCAGAAGTAATGCATGATGAGGTAAGCAGGGAGCGCACACAGACCTGCTTCTGGTTTTCCCTCCTCTGTTCTAGGTGCTGTGTGTGCGTGTGTGTGTATGTCATCACAATGAATCAAACTATTTGCTTTCCACGGTATGTGCATATACTGTAGAGAGCTATCTACTAAGACTAGCCACAGAATGCAGTTTGATTCGATGCGTACCTCTTCTACAAACTCAAGGTTATATTCTTGTATAATTACTGAACCTCTCTGGCCCTCAAGCTCATCTGCATACTATTGCATTCCCTGCAATTTGTCTGCCTCGCCATGCTTTTCTCATGATCGACACATATCCATAGCACAGACAGAAGAGCTTGTCAGTTTCTGCATCTTTTTTTATTGGCTTGTAATTGCATCATTAGCATATTGCACTCTGTTTAAGGTTGACACAAGGTACACTCCTAGAAAACAGGTGCTTTTTAGAACCTAAAAGGTTTCTTCAGCTGTCCCATAGGAAAACCCTTTGAAGAACCCTTTTTGGTTTCAGGTAAAACTATTTTGGTTCCAGGTAGAACCTTTTCCATGGAGGTTTTTACCACTTCAAAGAATCTCCCAGACGTCAACGACAGCTTTTAATCTTCTCTGGGACTCACTGAAATTTCTCCAGTTCTGTTTTAACGACAGCACGTACCCTTGCTGGGACAGACATCCTTCTCGGTGCCATTGAAGTGTGTTTTGGAGTGAGGCTGATAAAACAGAGCAGACTAATTGAGACAGAGACTGCCCCCAGTCTGCATGCTTTGCCCTTCCGTTGGCTGAAGACACTTTGGTAATTACAGCTGCCAGAACACACCAATCAGTCGAACGATTGTGCAATCACAGGTTAAGTGCTGTCATTAAGGGGGGTTCTAGAATATCTAGCTATCATTAGCGCCCCTGCAATATCTTATATCCATAGTCATAATTGAGCACTTTGGCTACATCATGTCGTCCAGACACTAGGATGACCCCATGAATTGTCTAGGACAATCTTAATCTCAACTTTACTGCAACTATGTACTATGTAGCTTTTTTCATCTTTTTCTTTGAGACTGATAGCTTGCAAAAAGTCTACAGTTTCTTACACTGTACCTGGTGAATCAATATTGTTCCCCCTTTCCTCTGTAAAAAGACAGGTGTTTTTTCTTTCCTAGCTTGCTTTGTTATGTTGGGGGAGGACTGACGCTTTTGTCATTTGGAGCCCTGCAGTGAGGTTACATAGATGAACAAGAAGCCTAACTGACATCTAAGTCTGTCAGACAGGCTTAGGTCCTTTCCTTCTGAGATGATGTGCTCTATTAGAAGTCTGACAAAAGACATCAACAATCAACAATTTGACTAATAGCATATCCGAAATTCATATCGCTGCCAACTCAAATTTTCACTGTTTATTTAAGTTAAATTGCTTGATCCGCTATATGCTTAAAGTGTAGGCTAACTAATGAATATTAGACCATTGGGCAATTCAAATGAAATGTGGATATTGAGGGAACCATCCATATACCTCAACACGCCACCTGAAAGACTGTGGAGCAGTTTTAGGTTTGGGGAGGAAGGTGTAACATGTATTCTCCTCTGGCCTAGAAGGAGTTGTCCAACCAGGGTCCTCCAGGTGGTGAAGTCAGACAAAGAAATATGAACTCTCTATGAACCAAGATGCCATATTTTGACTTCAAGGACAGTTCTCTGTCAAAACGCAGACAATTCTAAGAAAATACACATTTGTAGATACCTATCCCTGTAGGTAGATGCATATCCTCATTGCTGGCTGAATGGTTCAGTTTAAAACATACTTGAGTCTGAGAAGTAAATTGTCTCCAAAAGGTAAATTATTTCATCAACTGCATTATTTAATTGGGTGCCAGTGTATGGTGTCTATATTAAGCATGGTTCACGCCCTCACCCTCTCCTGGCAGAATCCTCATTACTCCGATTCATAGCACTTCCCTTTAATTGCACAGTGTTTGTAATGGAGAAAGGCCAAATAAAGGGTCCTCCATATTTGATGGCTCCTCCATCCACTGTGTATGAATCTTTCAGCAGAGGTGCACTTGATGTCTGCAGCCCATTGAATTATTCAAGTCTGGGGAAGCACTCCATAAGAGGAATGACGAAGAGGCAAAATCAGATAGGGTTAATGAGAGAGACCGTCACGCTAAGTATGTCTCTCCTCTCTTTCTTCTTCGTATCTTTTTCTCTTCATTCCCTTTCTGGTGGTATTCTGGAAAAATTGCCCTTTATGCCCCACTGTTTTCTTAACCCTCTACTGCACATCATTGCCCTCAGGCAAGACAAAACCTTTTTGCCCCTCACATCTGCCCAGATAAATAAAATAAAAAATCCTAAATGTGATGACATGTCTGTAAACAATCCAATGAGGTGCAGAAGTTGGTATGATGTATAACTTGAGGGAGGGACCTTCTTTCAGGAAGCAGAGTGACCTGAGCGCATGGTGTGAGCGAAGGGTAAGATACATTTAGTTCTTTTGCATTTTTAAATAGAGATAACTAGACAATAAAGAAGCATTTTTTATAGGTTTTGAATATTTGTTTATATATATACTGTATATAAAAAGTTGTTTTATTTTTGTTGCCTTGGGGCAACGTTGTGCAATTAGTCTACTTTTCAGGGCAATATCATGCTCAAAGAAAGACATGTAACGTACGTTTTTGTTGTCAACATATCCACTGACATTCACTTAAAGACACAGGGACATTCTATTGGCGAAAGGAGCCTAATTGAGCACTAAGGATCATACCCTCTGATAGTGAGGACAGTGACAGCGAGGAAGAGTGGAACCCAGAATCAGATTTGAGGCAGTGAAATACTAGTTTATGCCTGTTTCACTTAATAAATGTTCTGAAAATATTGGATTTTCCTTGCTATTTTAGGACCCTAATGGCACAGCATTGCCCTGAGGCAATCAAAAACAATCTGGGTGTGGGGGGTAAAAGTGATTAAAAAAATCTGATACATTATCAGAAAGCCCAAGTCTTCCAAAAAATTGGATGATTTTTTTTATTTTTATGGAAAACCTAAACGTATGCAGTAGAGGGTCTGTAGCCCTGAATGACCTGCTAATTTAGTGAACAGACTGATGACTCAGAGCTGTGATTAGTAGGTAGACATACAGGACAGAGAGAAGGTTCTGGATGTAGCCAAGCACCTCCATGGGTCCCCAGAGCTTCTAGATTGCCCTTGCTGTTTCATTGAGGGTAGCGGCTTGTTTTATCACTCTGGATGTGTTAATATTTTACTGAAGAGTGAATCTATCACTGCACACTGCGATTTACAATGACTGCTTACACTGGCCAAACTCGGACAACGCTGGGCCATTAGCGTTGGGAATCGAACCAGGGTGTCTGTAGTGACGCCTCTAGCACTGAGATGCAGTGCCTGTAAGGTCCTGTATGAGGCCAGGTCTCTGACTCCCTCTAGAGGGAGTGGGATGGCCACAGTCAGGTCCTTACATTCACTAGGTTGGTGTTGGGTTTTGGGTGATCCCCAATTAGAGACAGCTGTCTTGAGTTGTCTCTAATTGGGGAGTATATTTAATTGCACTTCACGTCCACCTGGGTGTGGATCATTGTGTGTGTTTGTGTGCCTATGTGTCTGCACTCAACGCCAGCTCACGGTATTGTACGTTTGTTGGTTATTCAGTTTAATTAGTAAATAAAATATGTTTGCACCGACCTCTCGCTCTGCGCCTCGTTCCCTCAACACTCAATGTGACAGTGCCTTGGTTAGCGGTTATGGTCGGAAGGTTTGGCTTTAAGAGATTTTTGCGCCTGGTCACACAGCTTTTGTGTTGTGCACTGAAGTCCACAAGGGAAAAGGTGAGAGGAGGAGAGCGCGTAGATGAGAGAAGGAATTATATAACGAGCAAAGTGAGGATGCGTCATCAGGTGTGTATTTATTCCGCCGATTCTATTGAAAAACTTTTCTTAAACGGAAGTAAACGGAACAAAACGGGGATGGACCTACAGTAACTTTTTCTAAATTAAACTCTGATTTTTGTTACAAAACAGAACGTTTAGCAACTGTTTGGAATAATGATTACACCCAAGATCAGCTATACAAGCAAGAGGGTGCAAGGCAGTATTGAATGTGTCACCATCTGTCACCTTGATTACTCCAATTTGTCCGACCTGTGCACCTACGTTATCAACTTTAATTTGTAGGCTGGGTCATACCAATCTCATGATGGCTATAGGGCAAATTTGAGTATCATGTAGTAGCCTAAACCTATCGATGTCAAAATGTGTTGGGTGAATGGAATATGTATATTAGAAATAAGTCCTCCCTAATCTTAAACGGCACTGACCGCCACTGGTATAGAAAGTATGTGCACTCTCACTACTTACACACTCACACATGCAGGCACGCACCCATGCACACACACACAGAGTAGTTGGGAGCTGTGTGGAGGCTTTGGTAAATGATGGAGACAGAGAGAACAAAGAAACCAATTATATTCAATTCATCCTTGAATAGTCAATGGTCTTCTTCTGGAAATACATACACAGCAATAGTTGCCTTAGTGCTTCATGCCTTGTAGATTATAAAACACACACACATGCACACATGCATGTGCTCATGCATGCACAGCCTTCAAAGTATAACTTCAAAAATGTGGACAGTTTGACAGTGCAATCTCGATTCCTTGTGTGTACTTGGAGGATTGTTGAAATATGTATCCTACTGTCGTCCTCCCCACAGAGATAGAAAAACACATTGGCATTGCAGCAGCCCTCTATGTATCTCCCTGAAGTTCATTACCTAAATACATCATATACAAAAGACACAAGTCATGAAGGAGTTCTTTATTAATTGCTGTTTGATACTTACAGTTGTAGTAGAACTACTACACTGTAATGAAAAACTGCAATTCATATGGTAATTTGAGTGTTATCAACAGTAAAAAAAAAAATGTGCCTTGTATATATGTTTTATTGTCACATACACCAGATACTGTAGGTGCAGTGAAATGTGTTGTTTTACATGTTTAGCCATAGTAGCACGGGACCCCTGGAGCAAATTAGGGTTAAGTGCCTTGCTCAAGGGTACATCGGCAGATTTTTCACCTTGTTGGTTACTAGCCCAACTCTCTAACCACTAAGCTACCTGCCGCCATAAAATTGCTAGATTTCGAATGGTACTGTAATTCCACCCCACAGAATACTAAAGCAGTTGTACACGAGAGGGTGTGCTAAACAACTTATTTGTGCTGCAGTCCGACAAGTACCATAGATCAGCACAGCCATGCTAAAAAATGTTTAGCACAACCTCAAGTGTCATCCCACTGTGAAAACATAGGCCTAGTCCCAGCACAAATCTATGGTTACTAGCCAAGCCGGCTAGTCATTCATTCTATCGGTTAGGTTGCCAGATACACGACCCAGTCATTTGTTCAACATTTTTCGTTGCCATGCTGGCTGGCCACACTCTTATCCCTTGCTTGCTGGCTAGCAAACTATGGCTAACACAGTCACGTCAAACAGTACAGCCAGAATAACAGCAAAGTAGCTGCATTTGCATTTGTTTAAGGTCTTTCTAGTGACATTTATTTGGATACATCCATAACAATGAGCTAATGAGGAGCGATTTCTCCTGGCATAGAAAATGTGCTCTCTCGTCAGGCCACTGTTTAAAGGAGCTAGCCAATATATTCAATAAAGAATTTTACTTGCCATCGAGCTGCCTGTAAATTACTGTCAAATTCATGGTAACTCCTTTACAGTGTAGTTAAAGATAAGGAAACATTTTAACTTTGGGTGCTTTGACAAACATCAAATCTTTGCAGATGAGTAAATTTCATTCCCCACCTCAGAAAAAAAACTATGCACTTGAAGGAATGCACAAACCAAATCAGATGTCAATGAAAGTGTCTCATCGTTGGTTCGGTTAGATTTTATTTTGTGATTGCGTCTCACAAAGGTGTTTATGATGAAGTCGTACGTGCATTCTGAAATTGGAATGACTAACAGCAGGGAGCCCACTGCTTTCACAGAGCATAACTGTGCTTTGCATGCCGTGTTATAATGATTTCAGAACTACATTGCTTGATATTTTTAGATGTCTTGATTCGTTTCCTATGAATAAAAGAAAACAAGTCTAGCGGCTATAATCGTGACATGCTTTATCACTATCTGGAACTGGGCAATCTTTTCACTTAACAAGACTAATTATAATTTTCAACATGACTAATTTAATTGAACATAAATTGCTGTGCAGATCCTCAGGCATAAAAGCACAGTTATATTTAAACCACATCTACTACGGTATGTCTTCTCCTTTGAATCACAGCACAGGAAAGGGCATTTTAACTACATGTATGTAAACTTAATGACAAATTGACCTCCGAAGATAATCCCCCACTGTCTGGTCATCAAGCAACCCTCCAAAATCCAATCCTAATAAAAGTAGCCTCACTACAGTCAACCAAGTCCACCAGCAATCTCAGTCAAAATGTCAGCCTGGCTGTTTCGGAGCACCAACTTGATAAAGCAACAGAGTTATCAAACCATTTCCTATTCCTGCTGCTTTAGTGACAGGAACGTCTTGGAGGGGTGAGCTGGCTTCAGCTGGCTTCAGCCAGTCGATAATGCTAAACTTGAGGAGGAATGTTCCAACTTCTGCATTCACCCTTCAGCACAATAATCATACCGCCCTATCACACTTACACCTCACCATTTGTACTGCATAGAAACTGAAACATGATAGACAGAAACATTATTTAATGTCAGTGGGATCCGTAAATGTGAATGACGCATAAACAGAGTTAATGGGCCTAATGCTTGACAAGAGTACATTGACACCATAGTTGTTCCAAACAAATATACCATTTAGGGGACAGTTTTTAATGCTTGAAATGGAGGCCCCCTCTCGCCTCTTCAGTTTATATTTGATCAGAAGTTCATATCATCAAATGTGACCCTGTGAATTGATGCTTTAATACAGTGTCTAACAAGACTCCAGTGATATGTCTGAGAGGAAGACAGATAACAAGATAAAGTAAACAACTAGACAAAGAAAACAAATGAAGTACATTTACATATTTAGTCCTTCTTGGTATTTCTCTAGGAACTTGTCAACACTTTTTGCCTTATCTGCTGTGTTGAATTAAAGTAATCAAGATTAATACATTACTGCAATAGAACGTTAGCACTTTAATTAACTTTATTAACTTGACCACTGCAGGGGGCAAAACCAAGTTATAAACACGTTACAAATTGCAAGTCAAAGACGAATGGATAATCTTGAAGAGTTTCACTCCAAAACTATATATATACATTTTCAGAAATGTTAGTAAATTAGCTTTTATTGTTTACTACAGAACTTATGAAAGAGATTGGTGTGTTTTTCAATAACAGACATGTATTTGTCAATTGATGGTTTAATTTCAGTGAGAGAAATAATCATGTTTTGTTGCAAACTCTCAGAGGAATAAGTAGTACTGCTATGTTTTGCACATTCCATTTCCATCTAAACAATGGCTATATAGCATTTAGCAACAAAACCCATTTTAATAAATTTCAAATGTGTGAGTAAAAAATCTGAGAACAGTAATATTTTACACACAAATGAGGGTACCCATAAGCAATCATTTCTGAAAATGTGAAAAATGTGTATATATAGCGCTTTGGAAGGAGACTCTTCAAGTACACATACTCTTTATTTTCATATATGGCATATCCTGTGTTAGTTATTAGTTTAGCAAAGTATTTCATAATCGCAGAGAAGATATTATAATATTAAAAATAATCCTACTATGATGTGATGGCTGCTAACATAGGAAATGTTCTCACTCGTTTAATGCTTCTTACCAGTTGAATCCAAAGATCTGTCAACTGAATGTATTAACATTGGGTGAAGTACCTATTGAATAATGCAACATAGACGAGTGAGAAATGAGAAGTGCTGATAGGTCTTCTAATGCAGAGTAAGGATTGTGGGTGGATGGCGGGGCATTTACTCTATAGCTACAGTAGCTATCGGAAAACACTCATAAATAAACTATTATTTTATTTACTCTACAGTAGTTGACCACACTGTCCAAAGGCAGAAGTGGTTGATTCTCATATGACACACATAGCGTGACATGGTGCTTTCAGTCATTATTTTCTTGAACACACACACACGCACACACACACACACACACACACACACACACACACACACACACACACACACACACACACACACACACACAAACACCAGTATGCCCATCATATGCTTATTCAGTGTACATTCATTCTCCAACTCGCCTAACAGAGTGCAAGAGGATTATTTGGAGACTCTCATCATATCAAAGCCAATAATATTTATGACAGGGCTGCAGGCAGCTTAGTGTTTACTGTTCCCCATCTCTCTGAGGAATGTGGGGAACTCTGGTCCTGGATGATCTCTCTCTCTCTCTCTCTCTCTCTCTCTCTCTCTCTCTCTCTCTCTCTCGCTCTCTCTCTCTCTCTCTCTCTCTCTCTCTCTCTCTCTCTCTCTCTCTCTCTCTCTCTCTCTCTCTCTCTTTCTCCCTCACACACTCAACATGTTTACTTTCTGTCTCTCTCGCACGCACACACAAACAAACACCAGTGTTGTGAATCTAGACTTGCTGCAGCCTTTTCTCCAGCCTCCCGGTCCAATGTTCTGTTCCTTCACAATGAGGCAATAACGTCAGAAGCATAAAAACATCATTTTTGTGTTCAATGCCTATAGACAGTTTAATCCGTTAGCCAGCACTAAGCTATTCAGAAACTGGCATGCTACCACACTGTAGAAAATACCTTATAAGCCACGCTCCATTTGCAGGCTGTCAAAAGAGGTTCTGGCTCTCTCAAATTGAGCTTGCACAAAACCATTTACTTTTTATGAGATACTTAATGTGCTCTTGAATACCTGCTGCAAATCATTTTGTTACATTTAATTTATAGCATTGTACTGCTAGCTGATTTTTGGCTATCCGCCCTTGCAACTGAGGGTATGAGTGTACCATCTACTGTATGTTTCATCAATATGGTTATGTGGTTATATGCACTATCAATAGCCTCTGAATGCATATTATATAGGACTTATCATTATGCAGAGAGAATTAAAAAATTGAATTGTCTAATTGACTTATAAATACGTGGGTTTGGAAGGGTGGAGTAAATATGTTCTCCTACTAGTTTCAAATATCAACCCTGTGTACAAATGACTTTCTGCCATAGATAGTTAGTTCCTATAAAGTCTAACATACTGAATCTGTTCATCCTTCACTTCAATCTGCACTCTGCAAGAGGGTCTCCGATTCCATTGTGTGTTTCTCCCCCAGGAGTAACAAAGCGACCCTAAAGAGCACCAGGCCAATTAGGAGTGTTTGTGTCGGTTGTGATGTGACAGAGCAAACACGTTTATGAAAGAAGTCTTGTCACTGGGCACAGTGGCGGTTCTAGCTTGTATGTCGCCCTGGGCGAACCCCCTCTTCAGCCCCCCCACCTCCCCATTCAGTAGCCTGCCTAGCTCACAAACTAGAATCAACTATGTGCCATCTTTTTGTGCCATCCGGGCAAGATGCTGCCCTGGGCGGCTGCCCATGTCGCCTATACCTAAATCCGCCACTGACTGGGCATCATCAGGAGAGGACTGGTTAGGTAGCTCTATCCTTGGTCTATCCTCTATCCTGATGAAGGCCAGATTGAAGCCGGGTAATGAATGTTTTAACGACTGACACACGAGTCTCCGCTGAGCTCCATCATTCAGTATGCAGAAGACATGTAATGACTTTCTCCTGTAATTAACGACTCTCTCTAGAACTTATTTATGAAAGGCGATTGTCTATGACAGACAGAGGAGATGAAGGAGAGGAAGCGAGGGATGAAGTTCAGCTTTGGTGTGAAATGAAATGGCCCTTTAGAACATGGTAAACAGGAAAAAAAAATAAAAAATATGTTTTTTTTCTTAGACTTCATGAATATATATATATATATGAAAAGGGCCACAATGAAAAGTGACAGTTGTATCCGAGAATGGTTTGAGATGAGGCAAGAATGTGAAATCTGTCCCTGGAGTGTGCGGATGTCAGATAATTCAAAAGAGCACAATTGTACCACATACTTGCGTATCAGAGTACTAATATGATACTGATATATACTGAACAAAAATATAAATGTAACATGCAACAATTTCTACGAATTTACTGAGTTACAGTTCATATAAGGAAATCTGACAATTGAAATATATTCATTAGGCCCTAATCTATGGATTTCACGACTGGGCAGAGGCGCAGCCATGGGTGGGCCTGCGAGGGCATTGGCCCACTGGGGAGCCAGGCCCAGCCAATCAGTAAGTTTCACCCACAAAAAGGGCTTTATTACAGACAGAGATACTCCTCAGTTTTATCAGCTGTCTGGGTGGCTGGTCTCAGATGATCCCTCAGGTGAAAAAAAAGGATGTGTAAGTCCTGGGCTAGCGTGGTTACACGTGTTCCGCGGTTATGAGGCCAGTTGGACGTACTGCCAAATTCTATTAAAAGACGTTGGAAGCGTCTTAGAGAAATTAACATTAAATTCTCTGGCAACAGCTCTGGTCTGCATTCCTGCAGTCAGCATGCCAATTACACGCTCCCTCAAAACTTGAGACATCTGTGGCATTGTGTTGTGTGACAAAACGACACATTTTAGTGGCCTTCTATTGTACCCAGCACAAGGTGCACCTTTGTATTGATCATGCTGTTTAATCAGCTTCTTGATATCCCACAACTGTCAGGTGGATGGATTATTTTGGCAAATGAGAAATGCTCACTAACAGTGATATAAACACATTTCTGCACAAAATGGAACATTTCGTATGGAACATTTCTGTGATATTATATTTGAGATCATGAAACACGGGACCATGTATTTTTTGTTCCGTATAAGTACTGATAAGAGAGTAGTGTACTGATATGGTATTGATAGTGTTATTGTAACACTTAACAGAAACATTGATGTGTGACAAGCACAAGATGGTCTTTTGTACCACCCCAATCAGTAGGCTCAGTTTCACAAGAAGAAGGCTGCTGTCTGCTCAATAACAGTAAAGATTGCACTGCTGGCTGTTCTGGAAAATTCATAGAACATACTGTACCTTTACACCTCGTCTGTGTCTTGTACCAAACAATGCCAATATTATTGTAACATACCTCTCCCTGCACCATCAAATAATGTTTGTCTCTGATCGATGATTACAAAGTTTCACCACAAAAAAGATCCTCTTGATTCTTCTGTGTTTTTAAAAAGAGATGAGCTCTGTTGTTTTAGAACACTAATGTCCCTGGATACAGCCACCGCTCAGTCAGAGGCAATAATTATTCTCGGAGGGTGAATCTCATAAAGCAGTCTCATTAGTCAATATTTATTGATCCCTGCGGTGTAGAGGGGATACACGTCTGGATTCTTTAATCTCAGAAGGATAGTGCCACAGTTGAAGTCTATGTGATCGATATGGATATGGGTGTGTAATTGGTAGTGTTGCTGGCTTTTCACCTACTGTACAGTGTCGGTCAATACGCTGTTTATTTATATATTTATCTGTAGGTTAGTGCTGTGGCACTCTGTTTGATCAATACAGTACATGGAAAGGTGTATCGCTGTTAGCATAAATAGGTTTTGACCTGCCACACACATATCTGCCAATATCCTGTAGCACTACTAACTAGATCACTAACTTTCTGAAGGATAGTGGGGTTGCAGACAAATCCAATCAAATCAAATTGTATTTGTCACATGCGCCGAATACAACAGGTGTAGACCTTACCATTAAATGATTATTTACAAGCCCTTAACCAACAATGCCGTTCAAGAAATAGAGTTAAGAAAATAATTACTATATAAACTAAAGTAAAAAATAAAATAAAAAGTAACACAATAAAATAACAATAACGAGGCTATATTCAGGAGGTAACGGTACCGAGTCAATGTGCGGAGGTACAGGTTAGTCGAGGTAATTTATACATATAGGTAGAGGTAAAGTGACTATGCATAGATAATAAACAGCGAGTAGCAGCAGTGTCAATGTAAATAGCCATTTGATGAATTGTTCAGCAGTCTTATGGCTTGGGGGTAGAAGCTGTTAAGGAGCCTTTTGGTCCTAGACTTGACTCTCCTGTACCGCTTGCCGTGCGCTAGCAGAGAGAACAGTCTATGACTTGGGTGACTGGAGTCTTTTTGGGCCTTCCTCTGATACACCGCCTGGTATATAGGTCCTGGATGGCAGGAAGCTTGGCCCCAGTGATGTACTGGGCCAAACGCACTACTCTCTGTAGCACGTTACGGTCGGATGCCGAGCAGTTGCCTTACCAGGTGGTGATGCAACCGGTCAGGATGCTCTCGATGATGCAGCTGTAGAACGTTTTGAGGATCTGGGGACCCATGGCAAATTTTTTCAGTCTCCTGAGGGGGAGAAGGTGTTGTCGTGCCCCCTTCACGACTGTCTTGGTGTGTTTGGACTGTGATAGTTTGTTGGTGAATGGAGGCGTGTTCGGCCCTCCTTTTCCTTTAGTCTTGCCACATTGAGGAAGAGGTTGCTGCTTGGATAATAGGAGTAAAGCTGTATTATCATCATGTACAGTGTATATCCGTGTACTGTAGATCTCTATGTCTACATTTGTGCTGTTTAATGCAGGTGCCGCAGCAGTAGTGTGCTCAATTTATATCTCTCATATTGCTAGCCACAGTGCCTGCCTGCATCTGAGGAAGAGTTCAGGGGCTGTTAGATAGCTGAAGCACGCTTTTTATCACCCTTCCTGACACTCCATCTGGCATGTCTGGAGGGCCAATGCCCTAGTCCCAGGGTGCCTTGCTCTATGCCACATGCCTTCTGTTTGAATGTCACTAGGTCAATCCCAGAGCATATTACTGCTGCAGGCTGCCAGACTTTAAGATATGAAATATATATATATACTGAACAATCATTTTTACGCTACATGTAAAGTGTTGGTCCCATGTTTCATGAGCTGAAATAAAAGATACCAGATATGTTCCATATGCACAAAAAGCTTATTTCTCTAAAATGTTTTGTACAAATGTGTTTACATCGCTGTTAGTGAGCATTTCTCCTTTGCCAAGATAATCCATCTACCTGACAGGTGTTGCATATCAAGAAGCTGATTAAACAGCATGATCATTACACAGGTGCACCTTGTGCTTGGGACAATAAAAGGCCACTTCAAAACAATGCCACAGATGTCTGAAGTTTTGATGGAGCATGCATTTGGCATGCTGACTGCAGGAATGTCCACCAGAACTGGTCCCAGCAAATGTAATGTTCATAAGCCACTTCTAACGTTGTTTAAGAGAAATTGGCAGCCTCACAACCACAGACCATGGTGGTATAAGCCAGTCCAGGACCTCCACATCTGGCTTTTTCACCTGCGTGATCGTCTGGGAACAGCCACCCAGACAGCTGATTAAACTGAGGAGTATTTCAGTTTGTAATAAAGCCTTTTTGTGGGGAAAACCTTATTCTGATTGGCTGAGCCTGCACCCCTGCCCAATCATGGGAAATCCATAGATTAGGGCTTAATTAATTATTTCAATTGACTGATTCCCTTATATGAACTGTAACTCAGTAAAATAGTTGTTGCATGTTGCATTTATATTTTTGTTCAGTATAATAGAGCAAAGCACACTTTTTCTAGTGTGCCCACATTTAGGGGTATATTTTGTAATTAGGCACGGTTTATAAATAAGGCCCCAGGTGACCACTCGCGTGTGTCAGTTAGTGCAGTGAACAGCGAAGACTCCCTCCATCTTACCTCCTACTCCTAAAGGTCTTTATGTGGCTAACCTTTCCAGTGTGACGTCTAAAACCCAGCAAAGTCAATCTCCCCCTGCTTATTAAATCACTCTCAACTCAATCAGCACTCAGGATTCTAAAAATAAACATGTTGAGAGTTTTGTACAGAGGCTGCTGAAGCAGATTCCTGTCAACAGGATTGTACTGACTAGAGATACACCATGATACTCTGGTATGACCATAGAAGTAGGAATCAGAATACTAGAATGGACATGAACCTTCTGATGATGGTCTGGGTCATCCATTTTGGTCAGGGAATTGGTCAACCATGGTTTGCCAGTGCTGTGATAAGATATGAATTTTAACAGAAACTAGAGCAACTTACAGGAGCAATTATTGTGAAGTGCTTTGCACAACAGATTTTTCACCTAGTCATCTACTGTAAGTGATTCAAACCAGCAACCTTTCAGTTACTGGCCCAGCTTAACCACTAGGCTATCTGCCCTGTATGTTTGTTAAGTAGCTAGCCAGCCAGTGAATCTCCTTGATGGACAAATGGAAAAAAAACTTGGCACAGAGTCAAGTCAGCTACGGAGCTAGTCAAGGCTGCAGTCACAGCTAAGCCACAGCTCTATGTGGAAAAGGGGGTTAAAGCTTGAGGGGCACCAAATGCATGAGGCAGGTCATCCCATGGGCCAGAAAGCCCAAGTACATATACATTCAGTACACACACATTCAGTACACACGCATTCAGTGTACACGCATTCAGTACACACGCATTCAGTACACACGCATTCAGTACACACGCATTCAGTACACACGCATTCAGTACACACACATTCAGTACACACACATTCAGTACACACACATTCAGTACACATACATTCAGTACACACACATTCAGTACACACACATTCAGTACACACACATTCAGTACACATACATTCAGTACACACACATTCAGTACCACACATTCAGTACACACACATTCAGTACACACACATTCAGTACACACACATTCAGTACACATACATTCAGTACACACACATTCAGTACCACACATTCAGTACACACACATTCAGTACACACGTACGCACGTACACCGCTGCCTACATTTTATTCCCTATATATGTTTTAAAATGAGCCCATTACCTTCAATCAATGTGATATTTCAAAGTTATGGGCTCTTGATTGTCAGGTCCACCTTCAATAAGGTCAGCCAGTCGACACTTCTGATCTGAGCGATCAGGGTTCAATCCACTCAGTCACTCCAATTCAACATAAAGCCTTCCTCCCTCTATTCAGAGCATCACAGTACATTACCCTGAGTGGCTCCACAAAGACATGTGATCC
Organism: Thymallus thymallus; assembly: GCA_023634145.1. Classification (NCBI taxonomy): domain Eukaryota; kingdom Metazoa; phylum Chordata; class Actinopteri; order Salmoniformes; family Salmonidae; genus Thymallus; species Thymallus thymallus. Next base: position 16,152,806 of record CM042417.1, read on the forward strand.
ACTCACCCACTCCTCATTAAGACTGACAAGAGCAGGAAGTCAAAGACAGTGGAAGAGGCATTTAAATATGAAGACGGATAGCTAAAATATATAATAATTAGCTTTCTATTTTAACGCATCTTGGCTTTAAGGTTGTGCCTATTTACTCATGGTGCTTCATTTGCCATTGGGCTAACAATGTCACTCATTATCATCATGCTTGTGATATCTGACAGTTGAGCAAAAAAAATTTAAGACTTCCAGTATGCTGATATTATGGTTGATAATTGTCAACTACTTGAAGTGCTGTCTAGTTTTGTATCTAAAAATGGAAATTCAAACCAGCAACCTTTCGGTTACTGGCCAAATGCGTTTAACCGCTAGGCTATCTGTACTGTATGTTTGTTAAGTAGCTAGCCAGCCAGTTTTAGAGGAAGGATTCCATACATTTTTCAAATTAACTGCCAACATGCCAACATTCCATTCGAACAATGCATACACTGGCTAAAATCAGGTAATGATGGACATGTTGTAAATGCAACAGGTACTGATATTGTATCATATAATAGCACTCACAGCTTTCCAAGAAAAAAAAACTAATGTATACAGAAAACATTTATAAAAACTGTTTAAACTGTATTTATAATTAATTATATGACAATGTTTTAGGTTGAATATAATTCTATTACAGAATTTCTGATAAATCACATGCCTTACTTTTATTTTCCTGCATAAGAAAAATCTGCATTATGCCTAGATAAATAAAGGTTAAATAAAATGTAAAATAAAATATGGCCATTCATTCCAATTAGACTGGCTTGGATTTCTCCCTGACTAATATGGCTGCCATTTTCACCCCATTATGGAACTTTGATGGTTTATGACATAGATGCAGTAAAGGGGTCAATGGAACGCAGGCCATTGCCATTACCAGATTGGCGCACACTCAACAAATCTGATCTAACAAAGTGTATATTCATCAAATCCGTCATGATTTATGTATTTTAACAGGCCAACAATGTGGTTACTTAAGTCCGATTTGGATATATTTGTCTGTTTTCGCTGAATAACATTTAGAAGTTGTCCCTTTTCAGGTTTAGAAGAAGTGACTGCTAAATGCTAACTCCCGTTTGTATAAGCTGGTTCGCATAGCTAGCATACAGAAACCGGTGGTGGTAGTCAAAGTCGTTTTTAACTGTAATGCAATTGATTGGTGACAATGATATTGTGTTGCGGATGACATCCATACAAGCATTCTACTCCGATTTTTACCTCAAAGTAGTGTGAAATCAACATTATGATGATGCAGAACCTATTTCAAATGTAGTGTCTTCACTTTTTTGCTTGTGCAACATTCAATTGTGATTAATTTACATTTAGAAGCTTATATACAGTATATCCTCATTCTATTCAGCACTTTACTTGATAAATAAAAGTCTGCACTGTCTGTCAGTATCAACATGCCACTCAGGAGATGTTATGACCCCCAAATCCAGCTAAATCTCTTCCTCACAATCCTCTCTACTTTCAAAACATCCTTTCATTATTAAGAACCATTCCACCCAATGTATATTGACACATCTGAGGTAAATAGATTCCCACTACATAGTTTTTAAAGAAGAAAGTCATTTTTCTATCAAAGCTTTCTCTCCACACCTTGATTCCTCCACCTTGATCATTCAAACACAGCAGGGAATATGATGTGTTTTGTGTGGATCCCAGGAAGAGTAGCTGCTGCTTCTTCAGCAGCTAATGGAGAGCCAAATAAAAATCATAAATCCTAAATATGGAATCCTCTGTTTTTTCCCAAAAAAGACTACATCCCTTTTTCACCATTTATTTATCTTGTCGCTGTCTTTTTTGTCCACACAAGCTTTTAAAATATTATTAGTGGAATTGGTGCCAGGTCACGTCTCAGTGCGACCCCATTGAGCTTATATAAGATGACCTGTTCTACTTATCTGGGCCTCCAAACATCATTCTTGGCTTCATCCTGTTTGTTTATTATAAACCCAACCTGTCAACAGGCGCAGTGAATCTCCTTGATGGCCAAAAGGAGAAAAAAAAACTTGGCACAGAGTCAAGTCAGCTACGGAGCTAGTCAAGGCTGCAGTCACAGCTGAGCCACAGCTCTATGTGGAACAGGGGGTTAAAGCTTGAGGGGCACCAAATGCTTGAGGCAGGTCATCCCATGGGCCAGAAAGCCCAAGTACATATACATTCAGTACACACACATTCAGTACACACACATTCAGTACACATACATTCAGTACACACGTACGCACGTACACCGCTGCCTACATTTTATTCCTTATATATGTTTTAAAATGAGCCCATTACCTTCAATCAATGTGATATTTCAACGTTATGGGCTCTTGATTGTCAGGTCCACCTTCAATAAGGTCAGCCAGTCGACACTTCTGATATGAGCGATCAACAGGGTTCAATCCACTCAGTCACTCCAATTCAACATAAAGCCTTCCTTCCTCTATTCAGAGCATCACAGTACATTACCCTGAGTGGCTCCACAAAGACATGTGATCCACTCACCCACTCCTCATTAAGACTGACAAGAGCAGGAAGTTAATGACAGTGGAAGAGGCATTTAAATATGAAGAAGGACAGCTAAAATATATAATAATTAGCTTTCTTGGCTTTAAGGTTGTGCCTATTTACTCATGGTGCTTCATTTGCCATTGGGCTAACAGTGTCACTCATTATCATCATGCTTGTGATATCTGACAGTTGAGCAAAAAAAATAAAGACTTTCAGTATGCTGATATTATGGTTGATAATTGTCAACTACTTGAAGTGCTGTCTAGTTTTGTATCTAAAAAGAACAAAGGCTACACACAAAATAGTATTTATGATCTAAAACACCCACCTTGACAATATAAACAGCTCTAGTTTCATACAGTATGTTGTGCTGATACAGTTTTAGTCTAGATATAAAACCATTTTCTAAACCGTTGCTGTCTGATGAAAACCTTATTTCCAAAACAGGTGCAATATGCAGAAATCACTCATCCGTTTACGGGTTGCTAAAATTCTTAATAGTTCAGCTAATTTCAGTTTGTGACAAAACAAGCAGTCATTGTGTAGAGAATCATTGTACCATCTAAACCGCTGTGAAATATCTTTTCCATAACCCAAAATATTGTACTTTCAGCGGTTTGAACATGGTGTACAAAACCGAAATAGCGCACATAGAACATATCTACCTCTTCTTAGACTTGCTTTCAATGACAGATCTATAACACACATTTCTATGTGAATTTGGTGGGGTCGCCCAAAAAGTTACATATTGCATAGAACATACAATTATGAACCTTTAGAAACTATTTTGAATAAATGTTTTGGGTCCTAGAGTCAAGAAATGTTCAGAGTACACTGTCAAAAATGTAGTTACGAGATTTTTATTAGACAGGACGATACAGTACTTCCAAGAAGCTGCAGACAGTACCTGCAAAACAGAAAATACTGCCACTCACCTTCCAATCCCATTGTAGTTGGAGGGTTCTTTAGATGGTGGAGGATGACTGTCTATGTAAACAAACACTGGATGGAGACTGATTACTCTTTTGCAGATTTAATGATGAACTGACCACAGTTATACCCATGCATTAACTCCACTACTTCCTGTTCTTCCTAAAACAGTGAACAATAACTGAACAGTCTAAATTTAGTAGATTAGTTACTAGGTAGATAATTAATCAATATTACAATTCACATCAACTGATTCTCCACATTTTAGAACTATATAACAGTGACTTTCTCATCTAAAAGTCCCAAACCATTTATCCTCAGTTTGTATTTAGCTTGGTCTTGAATCAAATTTGATCTAAAGTAAAGGTTTTCAGTCTGACTCTCCTAACGCACACACACAACAACCATCTACTCTGCTCTGTGACACTTGACGCTATCACCACATAGGAGTCTGATGCTCACAAAGGCCTTACAATAGAAGTCACCTTTGCCTTAATGCTCTGTGCTTACAGAGCTAAAAGCTTACATGTCAACGCCACACACTGGCAAGATTGGATCCTCGACAAGGGGAGAAAAAAGGTTCACTCATTTTTCTCCTCCTTATCGAGGGTCCAAATCCAAAGCAGAGGAATCCGATTATATTGGAAAGAAGGAGATGAGGGAGTGAGAGAAGCATTGATAGAAATGAACAGAAATAAACAGCAGAATTAGGAAAAGAAGAGCATTCTGAGAAAAGCACTGAATAAAGCAGGAGAGGTAGCGAGAAATAATGCGAGACCGTGAGCATTGAGCTAGACAGAGGGGAACAGCTAGTGATAACAAGAGGAATAAGGTGGTTTATGCGACCTTATTTCTCTCACGTTATTTACGCTGTATTGGAGGTGTCTAACATTTTATACGTCATCACAATCACTATACCTCTCTGTCTGCGTAATTACAAAAGGTTGCTGCTATTCTCACATGGTTAGCCAAGCTGCTTCCATTTGTTTGTCTGCTTATGTGGGAATAGATAGTGTTATTAGAGTGGGGTCTGTTCCTGCTTCGCCCATCTGCAACAACAGCTGGTGAGGCTCATGGATAAAAGGAGAAAAGGACATTTAGAAAAGAAAATGAAGATTGATGTTAGAGAAAAGCCCAAAGGCATTTGTTCCTGTGATTTTCTCACAAGGCCACCTTCCTTTTTTGAGAAACAAATGGGAGAATAAATGTAGCTATTCTAAAACACTGTGACAATATTAAAGCTTTTATAACACATTTACCACAATGCATTAAACATGCACTATGCAGAAATATCTCTGCCATTTCCTGGTTGCTAGAATACTACTAGTTCGCCTAATTTCAGTTGATGTGACGAAACAAGGAAGTATTGTGTAGAGAATCATTGTACCGTCTAAACTGCTGTGAAATACATTTCCCATAATCCAAAATATTGTATTTTCAGCTTTTTGAAGCTGGTGTGCAAAACCGAAAGTAAAAAGAAGCAAAAACAAAACTTAAGCATGGGAAGCATAGAAATAGCGCACAAAGAACAGAACTACCGCTTCTTTGACTATTGTTAGTGTCTTTGTTATTCAATACATATACATTCCCATGAGAACACTGCAAACCTTCCTGACAATGTAAACATTATTTATCAGGACAAACTGCTTCAATTCTCCCACACCCCTACGCTCTGTCCTACTGCTAGCTAGCATGCTAATCCACACCTGGCCAAGTTGCTAATTTATAACGAGGTCAATAGCAACATAATGAACTCTTTAAGAACATGTCCCTCACTCCCTGCGCATGGAGTCCTCTCTGAGAAAATGTTTCTCAACACATTCACTCAGGATACTGCTGGCAAGTCCAGGGTGTCTGAATTGGAGTCATGTGGGAGGGCTGGCTTTCAAAAAGACAGAAAGGAGTGAGGCAGCTAAATGACCAAAGCTGCTAATTGACCAAAGCTGCTAAATGGCCAAAGCTGTTAAATGAGAAATCTGCTACATTACCAAATCTGCTAAATGGCCAAAGCTGCTAAATGTCAAAGCTGATAAATGACCAAAGCTGATTAATGACCAACGCTGCTAATTGACCAAACCTGCTAATTGACCAAACCTGCTAATTGACCAAAGCTGCTAAATGACCAAAATTGCTAAATGACCAAAGCTGCTACAGTAAAATGACGGAAGCTGCACAGGCCACAGGCCACTTTTCAGGGGGCTGAAGTGCAGGAGAAAGGTTGTGCGTAATAGAGTAGGCGATGGGAGTTTATGAGAGCATGGAGAAGTATGTATAAGACGGGTGTGAGTGTATGTGAGAGGAATAAAGTGTGAAAGGGTGTATTCCAGTGAGCCACACTGACAACAATAAAGGTTCTTAAATGGTTCTTCCTCAGCCCTTCCTCTGGTTCCTTGGAGAACTGTTGCCTGATTAAATAACCTTTGAGTGTGGGGTTCTTTTCGTGGCATCTGCGGTTCTTCAGAATTCTAAAAGGTTCTTGAAATCTATTTAAGAATTTCACGACACACATCAAATTGGCCAGTGTTAACGAGTGTTGATTTTTCAGGTTAACATTTCTAGGGTTGACTAAAGAGTTAAATGAACACTGCAAAGACAACACTCAGTGGTGTAAAATAACCCCAGTGTTGGTGTTAATAACTGGAGTTGAAACAAAGCCACGCCCATCATTATCATATTTTCCAGCATGCTCTATTGCAGGTTGATTTTTTGAATTATTTGTTTTTGCATGTACATTGATTGATTAATTAATCATGCTACTCAAATATTAAGAACATACATTTTTATAAACCATTCTAATCTGTTACTTGAACGTATTGCACCCGTTACTGAAATGGTGCTATGTAATTCCAATAGGAATTACATAGCACTTTGCAAGCCAGTTTAATGTGACTTGCAGGCCTGATGTGGCCTGTAAGCTATGAGTTTCAGGCCAGTGTATTAGGATAAAACTAGGCCCTCAAAAGAAGGCCTTATTAATATATACTGTATATAGTCTTACAGTTCATGAACAGTCAAAATCATGTTTTTCATGGAATTCAATGATATTTGGATGAAACCAGATCAAAGTATGATGACCAAATTAAGAAAAATTACTGTGTCTTCTACATTGATAAAGTTTGATCATAAAGTTACTGGTCGCCTCCCCCATGTCCCCTCCCCCACTTGGATTCAGGAGGTGGGATTATATAACTAAAATGTTAATACAACAATGGTAACATTATATTTGTTTACCTCATTTAAATAAGTTCTGCCTTTTAACCAACATCGGAGAAGGCGTGTTTGCAGAGGGGAGTGGTTTATATAGCTAGATAGCTACTCTATGGTGCCTGCAAATTAAATAAAAAATGTACACAATCAATCTATGGCAAAGATACTTATGTTTCCCCTTTCATCTGTGTCTGGTATTAGCTAGTTACTGGCTAGCTAGGTCTTCATCTGTGTCTGGTGTTAGCTAGTTACTGGTTAGCTAGGTCTTCATCTGTGTCTGGTGTTAGCTACTTACTGGCTAGCTAGGTCTTCATTTGTGTCTGGTGTTAGCTAGTTACTGGCTAGTTAGGTCTTCAGCCATCATGGAACAAAGCGGGGGGGACTAATCCGTCAGTGCTGCTGTGAATTGCATCACAACAGACAGGCCAGATGGGAGATGTATAAACATTTTTTTACATCATTGATGCAATTTCAATGTTTGAAGTGCTTTGTGTATCATCAAATACACTTGAGATGATTTTACTGCAACGCTGCTCACTGCATCTAAGTTCGTGACATAGGCATTTCAAAGAGCTGTCAGTGAAGGCAAACTCATTAATATAAGCTCCCTGCCCACTCTGCCTGTCTTTTCAAAATATTACGGCTGATATTTTAGTCACTCAAAAGGCTATTTTACATGGGAATCAGAGTGACTGTTCTGGATCTTTAAAGAAAGGTAATTTTATTGACAACATATTCACTTAGAATCTCACTTAGTGAAGACCACAGGACTGAAAATGAATGAACCATGTCTAGCAAACACAGCCAATGCTCTGGCCATAGAGAAGCAAATAGGCTTCTCTATGTAGTTATGGTCAGAGTCTGACAGTGTCGTTCTTTTCTGTTTCTGTGTGGGGTTTGGGTTGGATCCCTAATTAGAGGCAGCTGCACCGCATTGTCTCTAATTAGGGATCCCATATATGTTGAGTCTGTCCTTCACTCTGGTGTGGGTCGTTGTCGTTATATGTCGAAGTCACGGTGGAAGTAAGTGTGTTTGTTACGTCCGTTCATTTGGTGTGTTTTTGTGAACGTGACGTTC